>JANBXA010000740.1:2502500-2765000 GCA_030556225.1 Cricetiscus sungorus | reverse complement strand
TGGAAAGAGAGGGTACTGGGCAGATTTTAAAGTATATCTGTATGAAAGGCTTTGGAGTTTTCTGCTTGGTTTATATATAGGCGCATCTGCACCACAGTAAAATATACACATTGCATGTGGGTATAAATGTTAACAAAGGGTCTGAAACTGAAACCCCCAAGTTTAACTACAAAAATATTTGTGGCAGGCTTTTCCAAAGTAGAGCTAACTGACACAAAGATCAGCAGAGACCACCCAAGCACTGATTCTCACTTCCCAGAGGGATCTCGGAAGACTTCAGCAGAACCCAGTGGAGGCCCAGAAAAGCAAAGCTTGAGAATCCCTGGTGTAGAGCTTAGATGACCCTCTAACAGTAGGTAATAAAAGGGTGCTCTCCACATGCCCACAGTATACCTTTATAGTCTTTATATTTATTATTTTAAATACATGATATGTTATACACAATATACTACTCATATTAAAAATTACATAGTTTTATAAGAGATAAAAGAAAATAATACACGCATATATATGTGTGTGTGAGTGTGTGTGTGTGTGTGAGTGAGTGTGTGTGTGTGTGTGTGTGAGGGTGTGTGTGTGTGTGTGTGAGTGTGTATATGGTTATGTATTTGTGGATAAATGTGTGTGTGTGTGTGTGTGTGTGTGGTTATGTATTTGTGGATAAATGTGTGTGTGTGTGTATGGTTATGTATTTGTGGATAAATGTGTGTGTGTGTGTGTGTGTATGGTTATGTATTTGTGGATAAATGTGTGTGTGTGTGTGTATGGTTATGTATTTGTGGATAAATGTGTGTGTGTGTGGTTATGTATTTGTGGATAAATGTGTGTGTGTGTGGTTATGTATTTGTGGATAAATGTGTGTGTGTGTGTGTGTGTGTGTGTGTGTGTGTGTGTGTGTGTATGGTTATGTATTTGTGGATAAATGTGTGTGTGTGTGTAGAGGGGGAGGGAGTGTGTGTTAAGACAGGTCTTACTTTGTAGCCCTGGATGTCCTGAGACTCACTATGTAGACCAAGCTGGCCTGGAGCTCATAAAGATCCTCTGCTTCTGAGATTAAAGGTATGCACCACTATACTCAGCTTAAATACTTTTATTAAAAATAAGAAACTCTACACCACCACCCTCCTCTGCTCCTAAAAGCACTGGGCTGACAATATTTTATTATTTTTATGTACATACAGCACAGGTAATACTTAATTATTTCAAACATTTTGCTTTACATTTGAAGACAAAACACCAGGCTAGACACTGCACTGGTTTCCTGGCTGTAAGATAAGAAGGACATTATGCAAAGGCAGATGAATTTCTTAAGTCATCATTCCAATTTTTGCATTTTCTTTTCATTATGGAAAGGTCTCTGTTAAGGTTCTACTGACTGCATTCTATTGGAGGAATTTGAACAAGGTATCTCTTAGCTATTCTTATTTCTTTCTTCTCTTGGGAATTCTCTATTAAGATCCATAGCTCACTGTTTAACTGGACCATTTTCTTGACTCTTTGCTCTGAGTTCTTCGTATATTCTGGATATTGATCTATCAGTTGTTTCGTTGGCAAAGGTTCTCTCCCTCTCAGTGAGCTTCATCTTCACTCAGCTGATTGTTTCCTTTGCTGTATAAGGAACTTTTTGGTTTCATGAGGTTTGATTTTTCCAGTGTTGGCCTAAATTCCCAAGCAAATGAAGTCCAGAATTCAGTTCCCATAAATCACATCAAGCAGTTCTGGGGAGCCTGACACCCTCTTTTCTCCCCCATGAATACTCAAAAGCACATGGCAGGCAGGCAGGCATGCATGCATGCATGCATGCATGCATGCATGCATACATACATACATACATACATACATACATACATACAACTTACTTTAATAATAAAACTCTGCCAGGAAGTAAGGGTATATGCCTTTAATCCCAGCACTTGGGAGGCAGAGTTAGGCGGTCTGTGTGAGTTCAAAGCCAGCCTGATCTACAAAGTGAGTGCCAGAGCAGGCTCCAAAGCTACACAGAGAAACCCTGTCTCGAAAACCCAAAAACTTCAAACAAATTGGACTTCTAACAAATAGCAGTACAGTTTATAACCATTAAAATCCAGGCACAACTGGGCCCTGGAGAAATGGCTCAGTGGGCAAGTGCACACATGCAAAGCAGGCGTGAGAATCTGAATCCCAGATCTATGTAAAAAGCTGGGTGTGGGTGTGGTCAAATGCAAGCCAGGAACCCCAGCACTGTGAGAGGTGAAGATGGGAACCACTGGGGAGCACTGGACCCCAGCCCAGCTCCAGGCTCCCTGAGAAATCTGCCTCAAAGGAATAGAGCAGAGAGTGACAAAGCGATACCCCTAGCCTGCACTGTCCTCTGGCCTCCTCACACATGCAGATGTGTACACAGGAGCATACGTACAGACAGACAGTAAATAAAACTCAGGAGCAACTGGACACACAAATGGAAGGTTGGCATTCATCTTTCTTGATGGTGACACTGAAGGATGGGTGAATGGTACCCTTTGTTTCAAAGCTGTAAAGGCAGAGGATGCAGTTGGTAAGCTTCCTCTCATCCTTGGCACTCACAGGCTTCTGTAAAAACTTACTTCCCAATATTTTCCGGCAGAGACTGCAGTGAGATGTCATTTACAGAAAGACACGTTAAGTTCTGTAGTTCAGGAAAGCTCTCTGGCAACCTACAACAACAACAATGTTAATTTTAAAAAGTAAAGCAGTGTACAACAAGTGTAAACATAGACTTCACTCATACAGTGGCTGCAAAAGCCTCCTGCAATTACCTTTTATTATGGAATATCTGCCTTGTCCTCCCATATATACTATACCTGTAAGCAAAAACAGAAGGCTTTGTCTACCCAACCCAAGGGAAGTACAAGCCATGTAGATACTTACTGATGGAGTGATGCAATTGCTATCACAAAAAAAGTAGATGTGCACAGCCTGACAAAGAGAAAGTGGTGGGCGTTCTATGAGACAGAAAGATGCTGCCACTGGGACCAAAACCAATGAGACTTTGGCTGAGTATAAAAGTACACACCTGTAATCCCAGAGTTCACAGGGAGAGGCAGGTAGATCTTTTTGAGTTCCAGGCCAGCCATAGCTGCACAGTGAGACCTCATCTCACAAACAAAAAAGAACAAATCCTAAGGAAAAAGACCCAAATGAAAACCTGCTGAGAATGAGAACACTGCACTGATTAGAAGAAAATGCAGAGCAAATTCAGCTAGCCTATGGGGGTTTAAGCCACAGGACAGCTGCTCAACAGTCCTCCCCCTTATAGCTCCAATGCCCAGAGCGGAGGATTACTCTGTACAGATGGGCTGTCAGCAAGCTGCTACTGTCTTAACTTCTTTGTTAATTCAAGATGTCACTCATTTAAGATAATTTTATCTTTCACTATGTAGTCTACACAAAGGACTCTAATGTGTCTGAAACTTGAGAAAATTGTAAGGAGTGGATACAAAATCATTACTTAAAATTTACAAAGAAGTTCTAGTTTCAATATTCCTACAGTCACCCATATTTAGGGAGAAAATCATAACTATAGATGAATCTCATCACATGTAAAATGAGATGCAGCTGCCTGTCTCCCTCCCTCCTTCCCTCCCTCCCTCCCTCCCTCCTTCCCTCCCAGCATGAGCAGAACTCTGGCTTTAGCAGTGAGCTCTCAGTCACTATACTTTTCTTTTGCTAGGCTTGTTTGTATTTAAACAAAAAAAATCCTGTATTAATGCTTGATGTTTAATATAGACTAATTTCAAAATTCAAAGCCAATTTTAGGTACGCAAGAACAAGGTATTAACAGGAATGTTTTATTATGTTATTGGGAATAGCTTGCTGAAGACTGTTATTTATAATTCAAAAGACAGAGCTTATTTGGTCTGACTTGAGTTTTGCCAGATGTATACATTCCTTTATAATCTTAAAAATACCTAAAATGTTATAAAGGCAAGTAAGATGCTTTAGCTGGCTGGCCTGCCTTTCTGCAGCTGCTAGCAGGAAGAGTAGCATGTTCGAAGAGTGCGGAATGTTGAGAAAGGAGAAGCCAAGTGAGGAGGTTCCAACACTCTCCATCTACAAGTCTGTTGTTCATCTAGCTAAGGTTCGGTTTCCCCAGCCATAAACTAAGTGGGCCAAGCCAAGCAATTACTAAGTCCCCTTCAGCTCACAGACATTTTAATTGTTAACATCAGGACACCGCCAAACTGAAAGGGCTTTTCTCTAAGAATCCTGCCAAAGATGAGGCCGGGATAAAAACAGGGATGAAAGCCTCACGTAAGCTAAGTGTGTGCTAGCTGAGAGCCTTCAGATAATTGTGGAGTCAGCTGTTAGCCGACATCAGGAAGAGGGAAGTAGAAAAGCAAAAGGCCCGTTTAAGAGACTGGGTGGTTAAGTCTCAGCTGCACCACACAGCATCCCCCCAGTCTGCCAAGCCATAGAAGCTGCCTTACAGCTCAGTGCAGTAACAGTTGGGCTGGAGATACAATAATAAGAGAGAAATGCAAGTCACTTCCCCGTGTCTGTGGGGGAGTCTTTACCAAAGGCACAGCTTACATATTAATGCCACATGCCATGAAAGCAAGTGCTGTGAAGGACTGGGGTGGCACTGGGAAGTTAGGGGAAAGGCTTTGGGGAGATGCAGGGTGTTCCACCTGCAGTCTAAAGGGAGGGGAAAGGATCAGAGCTGCCAGGGAGGGGGAGCTGGGAAACAAGCTGAAATGTTTCATTAGTGGTCAGGGACTGTCAGAGGCGGCCCAGGGCAAGCACAAAGGGACTGAGGAGGCTCTCAAAGCCAGGGGGAGCACTAACTTAGGCGACAGGGAACTAAAGAGGTTCTGAGAAGAAAGAATCGTGTGAAGGTAAGTGGGATAGGAAGGAGGATGTAGTTGCAGGACAGTGATGAGTTAAGAAAGGTATGAGGTTTATGCAATGTAACAGATTATTATTTTTCAGTCATAAATGATAAGAGTATCAGCCACTGAAATCCAAAAGAGAGAAACCAGAAGCACCATAAAAATATTTAATTCCTGAAAATGAGATATGGGTAAGACAAAATTAAATACGAACTGTTCCATACTCGGGGAGTCCCAATTTCGAAATGTGTAAGATGAATCCTGTTCAATTTCCAAGGGATCAGCTGTGTGCAGAGCCTTGAGAAACCCTGCCTGTGGACTCACTGGCCCAGAGAGACCTCTAGATCACACACCCGGGAGTTGTCTCTGCATTGCCATATGGGCACCAATTCATTCACCCTGGTGACACAGACACCTGGAGGCAGGTGTCCATGCACTCCCAACTCTCCAAGGCCACCAGGAAAGTCGTGACAATGCCCTCAGCCACACCCAGTGTTCTGTGAAACACCAGGAAGGGAGGAGTTATATTAATGGGACAGGTGGCCATACTCAGAATGATAAACCGAAGGAAATCCCCGCAGCTACTGCAGGAATAAGGAAATAATGGTGTTACGGTTTTTTTTTGTTTTGTTTTTATTTTTTATTTATTTATTTTTTTTTTTTTGGTAGCTGGGTAGTAATAGCACATGGCTCTAATCCTAGCACTTGGTAGTCAGTGGCAGGTGGATTTCTGAGAGTCTGTAGCGAGCACAGCCTATAAAAAAAAGCACTGTTACACAGAGAAACACTGTCTCGAAATAGGGTCCCCTTAACCCACAAAAAGTTTGTTGTGTGTATGTGCTTTTGTATAGAAAGTTGTTATTACAATGTTTCATTACTGGAGTGTAAAAAGTAAGTTGGATAAGACTTATCTGGTTGAATATGTAACTCAGTAGATGTCTAGTAACTGTGCAGCCTGGGTACGGCTTTCCTGGGCTTCCTGGGTAAGTAAATACATGGGAATCTCTCTGGCCCGAGTCTGATCTTGTAAGATAGGACACCAACTGGGAATTTACTTTTATCTTATTTTTACATTTATTTAATGGCACATACACAGGTGTGTGCTCACGCCCACACCACAGTGCACATACATGTAGCATGGTGCACATGGGGAGGTCAGAGGACTGCCCACAGGAGACCGCTCTAGTCTACTATGTGGGTTTCAGGAAATGAATTCTCAGTCAGATTTGCCCCCAAGTGCCTTTACCTGCTGAGCCATCTCACCACCCAACTGAGAATTGTTTTAAGCTTCATGCTGCTCAGGAATGTACTTTTTAACTCCTGCTTTTCATGGACCTCAGGATCTCCTCCCCCTCCCCCTTTCCCATGATCCCATCAATACCAGTGTGCTCTCTCCCAGTGTTTATTGATGAACACACCAAAGTCAACTCTATTTGGCAGAGACAGTGCCCCATCTAGACAGCTCCTAGATGTGTCACTTGGCTGTATCCTTTGCTTGGCTGCCAAGCAAGCTACCCAGAGCACTGTAACTAGAAAATGTGAGGTATGATGGTTACCTGGTGAGGGGGTTTCCACTGAAGTCAGCTACCTGCAGGGCTTTACAGAAGGAGATGCTTTCTGGAATTTCGGGAATATCTAGAGAGGCAAAGAAAGTTCGGCAGCATTGTTAACATTTGCATCGTGTTTAGGACTGAATACAATGCACAAGATAAAATCCAGACACTGTTACAGCACTCAATATGTGGCCCCAACTTGTTACAACTATTTTTTCTACATTTCTTCAGAAAACATGCTCTTTAAGAAAGCACATTAAAAATGTCTGGACCCAGTGAACACGGGTGCTGGGTTTCATAGTTTAGCTTACACTACTGAAGAGGTGCCAAGGGTTTATTTGGCTGGTTGATTGGAGTGCGAGCCAAAAGATGGGCCACTGTGAATGAGCCGGAGAGGTCTGGTGGTGTGATACGCCTTGGCTTGGTGTGGATGAAGTGAATCCAAGGCTCAGGGGCACTGGCAGGCTGCAGAGGATTTGCTGTGTAAACCCTAACCCTTGCCTTTGGTGGTGGTGGTGGTGGAGAGTACATGGGGGTGAACATGCCCTTCACTCACACTACAACCAACGAGCTTGTGGAGAGAGGAACCGGCACATCCCAGGAGCTGTCACTGCCTCTCTCTGTATGCCACACCTTATAGTACAAGTCATGGCTGCTCAACTGGACAACTTAAATACAATGGGTCAAACTGAATCCCGGGGCAGCAAGGGTCAAGAGGCAGTGCGGAACCACCAGATGCCAGGTGAGCTCACTTGTCATAAAGGACAACACAGGCAAAGCAATGTTCATAATGGTCTGATTATGTAGACCTTTGGCACTGGGTAGTTAACTGTGACCATCCCAGAAGTGAAACAGATAGAAGCCTCAGCTCCTGCTTGAGCTATATAAATAGAAAGATTGTACAGTCTTGAGTCACAGCAACAGACATCCACGGCACTTCAACCCACTTCCAGACTTTAGCTAGTTTACAGACCCAGGGTCCCTTGAATGAAAGGGAGGCCATCCCCCTTGAGGAAGGACCCAGCTGCAATAGTAGGAAGGCTTACTACTCTCCTTTCATCTCATTCCCAACCTTCCTTCCCTAAGGGGATCTATGGCTTTTTATACAGGGGGAAAGGAAATAATCAGACCTTTCAGAGCCTACTCCACAGCGGCCCACAACTGACACTGACTCTGGGAGCCCCTTCCAGCTACGATAAGAGCTCAGCGAGGCAGGTGACAGGATGATCACAACAATGATCAAGTTATGACTCCAACAGTGGCCGTTGTAGCAGATGCTACAGTGCCATCCTTGCTTGAGCAGCTATTGATCTCAATGCCTGTCCTTAAGGACCATGAGAAACAATTCTTTTACTCTTCTACTTCAAGGGTGTTATTAATCCTCTAGCCCTGTGTCATTTTGATCATTTGTCTTCTCCACATGCTATCAAATCAGTCCAGTTATATTGACATTAAGCTGATTGGGCCAGGTGAGCAGGAGGGAATATCTACTGTGAACCTGTTGGTAAAGAATATGCGCATCCAAGGGTGGAGACCAAAATTCAGGGGCCTTCTAGCTCAGACATATTTCTAGAAGCCCAGTGGTGTGGGGCGTGCAGAGATACCCCTTCTAAAGGGAAGGATAAGTTGTGGCTCCTATCCCTTCCTACCACCAAGAAAGTAGCACAAGGCTGAGTGGGTCTCCCTGGATTCTGGAGGCAGCACATTCGGCACTCAACTGTGTTACCCTGGCCCATATACCAAGTGCCTTGGAAGGTCGTGTGTTTTAAGTGTAGCCCAGGAACAGAAGGCAGCTCAACAGGTCCCCACTGCTGCACAGGCTCTTCTGCTTCTTCGACTCTATGATCCAGCAGACCCAACAGTAACTGAGGTGTCAGTATTAGACAGAGATGGTTCCGGCACCTTTGATAAACACCCCCCCCCATAGTGAACCTATACAGGAACCACCCAGAAGTGGACAGCTACAGCATTATAACCCTTTTCTGGGACAACCCTGAAGGACAGCGGTGAAGGGAAATCTTCATAATAGGCAAATCTTTGCATAGTGCACATGCTTCTATGTTTTGCTTGGAAGGAGAATGCTCATTACGCACATAACCAGTGATTTATGAGCCTGTGGCCATGTAGCTGAATAGTGGGAAACTGGAAAGATGCAGGCTTCGAAAACTGATGAAAGAGACAGCTAAGAAAGAAATCTGTGGGTAAGTCTCTCCAGCTATGCAAGGGATGTGAAGATATTTGTGCCCCATGTAAATTCTGAACAGGTTACCTCAGCAGAGGAAACAATGATAAGTAGATAGGATGACCCATTCTATGGACAGTAAGTAGTCAACCTCTTTCCCTAACTATCCCTGCCATTGCCCAACGGCCACATGGACAAAACGGCTACAGTGACAAGGATGGAAGCCACACATGGCTTTAACAGTGTATACCTCCACTTACAAAGGTGGATTTGCTACTGAATGCCAAATATGTCAGTCTCAGAGAATAATACCGAGTCCCCAGTGAGTGCCATTCCTGAGATGATTCACCAAGGGACCCAGTAGCAAGCAGGCTCTGTCCTTACTAGAAAGATACCATATACTTCTGGGCATGGGTTTGTTTTCCTGCATGTAGTTCTGCCAAAATTACCACCCATGAACTTATGCAATGCCTTATCTCAGTCCCAGTGTTCAGACAGTATTGCTTCTGACCAAGGACTCACTTCACAGCCAGAGAAGTGAGGAGGTGGCTTATGCATCCTGAGGTGGTTGGCTTGGCAAAATGGTGGAATGGCCTTTTAAAGAAACCGTCCTGATGCCAATTAGGTAGCAACAGACTGAAGGCCTAGGGCAGGGTTCTCCAGAAGGTGACATCGGTAGTTATTACATGGCATTGTTTCTCCTCTGGCCAGGGTTTCGGGGTCCTGGAATTAAGGGGTAGAAATGGGGATGTACCATCATCCTTGGTGACCCACTAGCAAAAGTATGGCTTGACCTCAGTCTCTGTTGGCCAAATGTTTTGATTCTGGAGGGAGAAATGCTCCATGGGAGACACATTTCACTGAACTGGAGGCTCAGACTGCTCCCTGGCCACTTTCAGTTCTGATATCTTTGAGTCAACAGACTGAGAAATAAGTTAATGTTAGAGAGGATGATTCATCCAGCCTATCTGGAGACTTGACTGTTCTTTCAACATGTAAAAAGGTATATCCAGAGTAGAAGAGACCCATTATGGCATCTCCTGGTGGTACAACGTCCTATGATTAAGGTCAGTGGGAAACTGCAACTCAAATCAGGCAAGATGATAAATGGTCGGTAACTTACAGAAATGAAGGGATGAGTCACCCCTCCAGTTACAGAACCAAGCAAGACATGCTGAGTTGCTTGCTGAGAGTGAAGGAAATAGAGAAAGGTTATTAGAAAAAGGGCATATAAATACCAGTTAAGGCCAAATGACCTGTTACAGAAGTGAAATTATAATTGCCATGAGGGTTTCTGTCCTATTTTGTTAATAACTGTTTTTAGTTGAGTGTATGATGACTAGATCACGTTAGGTAGAATTATGACCATTATGGTTTTTTTTTTTCATTTGGAAATTAAGTATGACATAAGGAGACATAATTAGGTATCAAGCTGACAGGGGGTAATCATGATTATCCACTTCATTGTGTATAGAATAAGAGACACACTTCCAGATAGGGGTAGTTCCTAGAAGGGTTAAATGATGTTGTAACACTTTCCCTCCAAGTGTGTGGCACCTTCTAGCAGCAGCCAGACATGAACTGGTCTGAGGGAAAGCAATGCTGCTTTTGCCTGCATACCTTCTCTCCCTGCTTATGAATGCATCTACCCTGATGCTGCTACAGCTGCCATCCTTCACTGACATCAGAACCCAGCTTCTATAGCCTCCTCTAGGAATTCATCACCAGATTATGACTGCTGAGGCATCCAGCCTTGTGGCCTGAGCAAGCATCAGGTTCTCAGTCTCTCCAGTGTACATTTGACCACCACTAGACCTCCCAACTCAAATCCTGTAAGCCAATCTATAAACTGCCTTTATAATACTCATTCTGCTGATCCTCTTGCTCTAGAGAGCCTTGACAAATACAAAATACTGAATTGGGGGGGGGGAAGGTATCTTTGCCAGTTATTAATCTGATAGAAGATAAAGATTCAGAATGTATGAAGAACTCAAAATCAAAACATTAAATAACAAATAATCCAACTAAGAACTGTGGGGTGGAGGGGGGAGCTGACTAGACAGTTTTCAGATAAAGTACAAATTTCCAATAAATACAGCTTAACATCCTTAGCCATCAGAGAAATGCATATGAAAATGACACTTAACATTCCATCTCATGCCATCAAGAAAAAGTAAGAAACTGTTGGTGAAGATGGGGTGGAGGCTCCAATACACTGTTGGATGATGAGAGATATTCTTCTGTATGCTGTGAATATATGTTTCTCTTATTGGTTGATGAATAAAACTGTTTTGGCCAATAGACAGGCAGGAAGTATAAGTGGGGCTACCACACTAGGAGAAGGCTGGGAATCTTGAGGGAGATGCCATGTAGCTGGAGAGGAAGCAAGAGGCTCGGGCATCTCTGGTAAGCCAAGACCACGTGGAGACACACAGATTAAGAGAAATGGGTTAATAATAAAGAGAGTGCTAGCCAATAAAAAGCCTGAGCCACCAGCCAAACAGTTTATAATTAATATAAGCCGCTGTGTGTTTCTTTGGGACTAAATGGCTGTGGGACTGGGTGGAACACAAACTTCAGTCTATAGTTGGCAGGAATATAAAATGAGCCCAGTCACTATAAAATCAGTAAAGTAGTTCCTCAAAATATTAAATACAGAACTACCATAGTACCCAGCTTTCTGGTGATTGGGTATATACCCAAAGAAGTCAAAGTCAGTACACTGTAGAGATACCATTCCATATGTAGCACTTTTCATAATAGCCAAATCTATAACCAGCCTACATGCCTACCAATACATATGAGTGAAGAAAATGCAGTCTATATTCACTCTGTAGTTTTATTTTGCCATAAGGAATAAAATTATGCTATTTGTAGGAAAATGGGTGAACTAATGGTCACATAAGCAACCTAAGGCAGCATCACAAAGACAAGTGGCATGGCTGTTCTGTCTTCCATGGGATTTACAGGAAAAAGAAATGGAGGTGACAGGGGTAATGACTAAACATGGTTTCCAGGCCTGTAACCCCAGCATCTGGGAGGCTACAATGGGAGATCACAAGCCTGAAATGAACTACATGGTAAGGTTCAAGATATCCGGGAGACATTATGAAACCCTGCCTTAAAATAACCAGAGAAAGGTGAGGGGCGGGGAGTAAGAGGTGGGACTATTGAAGATGTGGAAGTAACTAGCACACATTATGCACATTATGTGCATATATGCAAATGGAATGAAACCCACGTCTTTGTACAAGTAATAGCTTCTAACTTAAAACTGACAAAAGGGCTAAAAACACACAAATCTATCACGTGATTAG
Organism: Cricetiscus sungorus; assembly: GCA_030556225.1. NCBI lineage: Eukaryota > Metazoa > Chordata > Mammalia > Rodentia > Cricetidae > Cricetiscus > Cricetiscus sungorus. Next base: position 2,753,101 of record JANBXA010000740.1, on the reverse strand, counting down.
TACTGCTGTTTGGGTAACCTAGGCAGCTGTAGGACCCAGGCCTGCCTTGGTATGAGAGGTGCTCATCAGCCTGGACAGACCACAACAGCCCCTACCTACCACTACGCTGGATCTGGATGTGGGGGAAAAGAAGTGCCTTGTAACTGTCCCAGAGCCAGACCAGCCACACATCAAAAAATAAATTCTACAAAGGCCTGATGTCCTACCAAAGGAAAAAAAAAAAAAAACCATCCATCAGGAAATCAGGAAGCAGACTTTAATTCAATTTGGATGCCAAGAACATCATTGAGACTTGAAAAGATAGCCAACAAGGATCATATGAATTCCAAAAATTCTGCAAAGTGACAGTTTGGAATTCAGGGATCCCAGGATAACAGAGGCCAGTGCTGGACAAGTCCAGACAAAAGCAGCCTACACTAGGTCTGGGTTAGAGGAAGGCATTCCTGCTCCAGGTTAAATTATGGGAATATGTACAGTTGGAGATGGGTTACAAACCCAAACACGATTCCCTTCCATTGCCTGCACATGCCGATCTTCATTTTAAATATCTGTTCTCCAAACTATAAGTTTCAGACAAGAGTGATGTGATTGTGTGGCTGGTCATTATTTTACTCTTCAGTCTTTGGGGGCTCTGCGCTACCCAGGTCCCAAATAAATCACACAGGGAGAGACCTATTATCATTTACAAATGCCCAGGCCTCATCTTGGCTTGCTTCTTACAGCTCTTCTTAAATTATCCCCAACAACCTTTTGCCTCTGGGCTTTTTCCTTTTCTCATTTCTATATATCTTACTTTCAACTCTTCCTCCCTGACTGGCTGGGTGGCTGGCCCCTACTGTCCTCCTCCCCTTGTTCTCTTGTTCCCCCCCCCCCTTCCAGATTTCTCCTCCTATTTATTCTCTCTGCCTGCCAGCCCTGATTATCCTTTCTCCTGCCTCAATATTGGCCATTCAGCTCTTTATTAGACTATCAGGTGTTTTAAACAGGCCAAGAATGAGTGCTTCACAGAGTTAAACAAAAAGCAACATAAAACAATGCTACACATCTTTGCATCATTAAACAAATGTTCCAAAGCATAAACAAATATAACACATCTTAAAAATAAAATCCCACAACAAGAGTATAACTTAAAAAGGGCTTTAAAGGGAAACTGTTAAAGTTTGGGGTTCCCTTAACCTCAAGTTATGACACTGTAAGATCTGCTATTGTATTAACTCTTTAGTGACAGTCCATCAGCAGATCTTAACAAAGCTCTGCAGTAGGAGAGAACACACTCACTGACTTCTCAGTGCCTCTAAGAGACATTGCTCTTTCTCTGAGTCACAAAACATCCCAACTGGTTAAGTTTCCAACAAAGCATCCCAACGGGATAAGTATCACCTCTACTTTACCAGTAGGAATAATGCTTTTCCTACAAAGGGTACTGTAAAGTTTGCACATTATTCCAGCTGAAATTTTCATTAGCTGCTTCCCAAAATGTAAGAAAATAATCTCCTTGCCAGACAGGCCTAGCACGATCTCATTTAAAAAACAAACAAAAACAACAACAAACATCAACAACAACAACAAAAACTATCATTCCAATTTTACTACCCTTCCTTTTAGTTACATCCAATTTCTAGACCTGCTTAACAACCCATAAATCGTCCAGGTTTTCTTGTTCACTATTACTATCACCCACCTGGCTTGGCTCCTATCATCCTCTTAAATGCCACAAGTATTATCTGCACTGATTTTTCTGTATGCATTAAGCTTACGAGTCTGCTGGCAGACTATTAACGTGTCTACACCTCAATTTCCTCCTCAGTAAAATGGACATCACAGATACTTCTTATTAAACAATGCCGGCAGATCACGGTGTGAATACTGTGGAGCCCCGAGAAATGAGGAAGTAGGTGAACAAAGGCCCTAAAGCTCTGAACCAATACAGAGGACAGGCCCAGGCATGAACGGGACACGGGCGACTATGAGGACAGCACGGACTGCCAGTGGGTGGTCTGGAGAAAGCACTAGAAAGGTCCCTTGACATTGGATCAGCCTGATGTTCACCATGAATTTGCTGCACATGCAGATTCCTTGACTGCACAAGCAGTCACACCTCCATCTTGTAATTAAGGTAAGGAAGCAGGGAGACAGACAAACAGAGGAAGAGTGGGGTCATTAATAAGAACGTACCAGTTTTTGCTGTTGCTCTAATTATTTGAGAAGCAGTAATGACTAAACTCAGAAAAAGCATGTATTTACATATAAAGCTTAAAACATTTAGTATTATTACATTCTTAGTAAACTAATGTTTAGCATTTAGATTTTCATCAACTCAATGAAAATTCTACTTTCCAATACTATAAAAGTAAAACAAAAAAAAATTTAATCTTACTTTTTATAGTTCATATTAGCCACGTCCATTTACAGCCAAAAATAAAAACAAAAACTCTCTCTGGCATTTTATAAGTATCATATTTTGCTATTTTTATTTCCCTATAATGTTAAGATAACCGTTAATTCAGATCCACTGCAAGCTATCATTGTCTCTGAGACTGAACTGCTTTTGACTAATGGGTTGTAACTGTCTTGGAAAAAACATATCAAATCCACAGTTTATTAGGGGAATAATTTCTGTGGCCTGTATAAGGACACTCACATCAGTGCTGAGCTCTGTCTACAAAGCAGGCAGACCACCAGTCTGACATTATTTGCCGCACACAACAGAGCCTTCACAACAGATAACAGGCACTTTAGACATGATTTCAAGGGGCATTGCCACCCCTCAGGGCATCTACTTTTAACATAGGCAGAGCTTCCATCCCACCCCAGTCCAAAAGCAATGAGTAAGATTAGTTAATATGTTCTTATAAGGGATAAGTAGATCACCAAGTTCCAAACTTACCAAGGCATACCCTCTCTTGATGTTCATGGTACCAATCCACACTTTAGGGATGTCAAATAATGGAGGAGCCAAGTAAGGCTATGTGGCCCTGTCCTTCTGAGCACATGGCAGTTCTGGCTTCAGAACTCAGAGCCCTTCTTTTTTGCAGAGGACTGAGGGCAGCCTACTTTGTCTATCAGGGTTCATTACATTTTGATGAATAAACTGATTGCTCACTGGCACTTCTTATTCTGTGTAACAAATACTGAGATGGGCAGTAGCAGACCTATTTAGAGACACAGTCGCTTCAAATAAATGGTCCAAGATCATTCCACTGGCATCTGGAAAAGCAGAGCTTTGGATAAGTCCCTCTGCAAGAAGACACAAAGGTCCCATTGAAGGTCTGCAGAACCACATTTGAAACACTCCAGACATACTGCAGGGATTACAGACAGCAGAGGAACGTACACAGAGAAAACACAAAATACTGCCAGTTTGTTATCTGGTGCAGAAACTGGGGCGGGTGAGGAGTGGGGGAGACAAAGGAAGCAAGAGTGAGCTCCCTGCTTTAAGGATGCAGCATACTTAAAACTGGGGTCCATCGGGTAGGAGAGAAAGCAACTGAGGAATTGCCGGGAAAGCAAATAACACCACTTTGAGCATGGTCCTGGCTATAAGCTGGTTCCTAGGAATAAGCCGTTATCTTTAAAAGTGATGTGAAGAGAAGCCAAACCCCAAAGGCAGAAGAGCCAGACGATGAGGAGGAGGAAGGAGGAAAGTGTAAAACAGCCACAGCCAGCCTCTGGTCTCCAACACAGGATTCACTGGCTGACCAAACGAGAAAAGTGGGGAGAATATGGTAAGGTTTTCTCACCATGAGCTGAATGAGTTCATTAATTATAGAGGACAGTTGTTTAATTTGAAATGATACCCAGACTGGCAGGCTTCAGTCTAACTCTTACTAAATTATGCTGACCATTTTTCTTACCAAAACAAGAGATGGCAACCCTATGTTAAATTAAAAAAAAAAAATAATAATAACCTACATGCTCATCAGGTTAGCATAAATACCATGGACACACAACCTGAATGTAGTTTGGGACAGCATTTTCAGTCAGTCTGTGTTTTTGCCTGAAGCTGTTTACATGAGTACAGGGGGTAGAATTTTCCACAGATGGAGTCATGATGGCACTAATAGTTTCTAATATCAGATTTCCCAACGAGAGATGGTAGTAGCTCACCACAGAGAAACTTGTGTCTTGGTCATCATTAACAAGACAGATGCAGGCCAGGCGATGGGTGGCGAAGGCAAGCACACCCGCTCCGGAGTTTTGCGCACCTTATTGGAGCTGAGCTTGGGGCAGCCTCCTACACAAACAGACCAGTTCCCACAGATACTGAGGGTCACTAAGTCTTTCATACAAGCTCATTGGTCCACGCTGCATCTCAGCCTTCAGATCCCAAAAGCTTTGCTGAGTTCTGCATGCAGTGTCCTCTGGTTCCCAAGACTATGCGCCAAGCTCTTTCAGTAGGAGACAGGAAGCTGCTGCCTACCCCACCCCCAGTTCCACTTTTCCCCTGTGGACTTCCTTCTCATCTCTGCTTCCTACTGCTCCTCGATCCACATCAAAAAGCCACAGAGAGGAAAGCAATCCGCCGGTGAGATGAACAAGAAAGAGCATTGTCTGTTTTGTTCTGCCATGGCTGGCTCCCACCACTGTCACCAATGTCACTGTCACCTCTACCCCCACCAAGCCCCTCACTCATAAAAGACCCCTCAGCCACCTCCCAACCTAGTGCACTGCCACCCATCTCCAGTGCCCAGGGAAGAGGACGCTTGGATGGGAATTCCAGACCTAGGCTTGATTCTTCAGTCTTCTCAGTTTCACTGCGACAGGCACATCTTTACGGTCTACAGAAATAAAATTTGTGATTAAAACAAAACAAACACTACACAGTTGTCCTGAATCTCCAAGTCTGGGAACCTGGAGCAGACCCTGCCTTCAACAAACCTGACAACCGGAAACAGCGAAAGGGGTTTTTGTTCAAGGAGAGTATCAAGGTCCAGGGCAAAGCGACTTCAGCATGTTTGGGGTTTATTTATTTACTTATTTATTTTAATTGAGAACTACAAGTAGTAGACGGAAGCCCTTTCCCAGAAGGCAACAGGAATGCAGCCACATAGTTTGGGCAGAGGGCATGAACATACAGATTTCAGAACCTACCTACGCGAGAGACATCAGAGGAATATGGGAGCAGAAGAAGGTCCGGGGGAGCAGGAGGAATTCTATCAATGGCGAGAGGCCTCCTGGGATAAGAACCCCCAAGCCGCAGGCGGGTGAGATAACATCCCTCGTTCTGAAGAAGGAAATGAGCTGACAACATGAACCACTTCTGGGCAGAAAGTGGGTAATGTCTCTACTTGGCAATGCAAGAGGAAGGAGGAAGGGAGAGAGGGTCATGCTGGCACTGAATGCGGGGACCTGTTATGCAGAAGCCATGAATTAAGCCTTGGCCAATGACAGAATTCAAATTCTACATGACCGCAACAGCCAGCAGGGAAGAGAGCAAGCATGTGCACGAGATGCTGACAGGCTGTGGGTAACATACCGAACACTGTGAGTTGGGGACAGTCAGTACATCGCATTGATTCATTTAGAATTATTTACTACTAGAATAAAACAAGGTCCTTGTGTGCCAAACAGGCTGGCTGATTAAGACAGCTTGAGTGTTGTGCTGCAGGCTGTCTGACTCAATCCTGTTTAAAAATATCCGGGATTGTCAAACAAGACTAAATATGAATGTGCTCTCCCAGTCTCCCTTTTGCTGTCACAGCTGTTCTGGTAATGAGAGGGGAAAGCTAAAAGCAGAATTTCTTCAAATGTTTCCATTTATCATATTATCCCAAGCACTTCAGACACCCAGGAGACAGCCAGCCTTGGAAACAAAACCCCAGTTCTGGGCAACCACTGCAGTGCACAAGGAGGCTGCCAGGCTGGGGACTCACACGGCACACGAAAGAAGGCAACACACACGGGGACCCTTCATAAATAATATTTTGGGTAAGTCTTGTTAAAAGTCCCGGCTAGGTGCGGCGGCACAACCCTATGATCTCAGCACTAGACTGGTACAGGAACTCAGGAGCCCAAGGTCAGGGCTGGCCACATGGTGAATTCAAGGCCAACCTAGGACACAAGGTAACTTGCATCTCAAAAAAAAGTTACAACCAAGAATTCCAGCAACAATTGTTACAGCTCAGATTTTCCTTTCCCAGAGTAAGACTAAACATGTCTGGAGGTACAAGGTCTTGCTTCATAAAGACAATATTAAGTACTAGGTTTCACATGAAATAACAAAAAGGGAAGAAATGTAGCCATTTGGCATTCATTTTGCTTCTTTCTAAAATCAGTTACATTTAGATATACATTCGTATGTAATTCTGATCACAAGTTATTTATGCGTCAAGAAAATACCACTGAATATCAAAAGTGAAAGGTTTATTCATCAGAATCTTCCCTTTTCATCCAAAATTACAGCTCTTTGGAATTATTCTGATTTCATATGGCTAAATATAGTCACTAGTACTTATATATCTAATTCTGTAAAACAGTCTAATGGATATATATATATGTACACACACACACACACACACACACACACACACACACACACACACACAATATTTGACCCAGAAAATCTAACTACACACCCCTACTCAACTTCTCCCTCATCCTTATACCACAGAACCTTTTCCTCCTCTGACTGAGCTCTTGCTGTGGCCCACCCCCCAACCCCCTGCAGTGCCCCCCCCCCGCCACCCCTGCAGTGCCCACTCCCCCACACCCCTGCAGTGCCCCCCCACACCCCTGCAGTGTCCCCCCTGCCACCCCTGCAGTGCCCACTCCCCCACCACCCCTACCACCACCCCTGCAGTGTTCCCCCCTGCCACCCCTGCAGTGCCTACTCCCCCCACCACCCCTACCACCTCCCCTGCAGTGCCCACTCCCCCCACTCCCCTGCAGTGCCCCCGCCACCCCTGCAGTGCCCACTCCCCCCCACACCCCTGCAGTGCCCACTCCCCCCACACCCCTTCAGTGCCCCCCGCCACCCCTGCAGTGCCCACTCCCCCCACACCCCTGCAGTGCCCCCCCACCCCTGCAGGGCCCACTCCTCTGACTACTCTCCTGTGCCAGTGTCTGTGCTCTCTGTTAAAAGTACCTCTTTCCCTTCCAGTTAAGTCACACCCTACTAAGCCATGTTTGCCTACCACACCACTACATACACGGCCAGCTGAGACACAACCACAGGCTGAATGAGTCACTCTTTAGGCAATACACACAGAGTAGGTAAGAATGCAGGGCCAGGAGTGAACACAGCTCTGTACATGTGCACAGAGAACCCACTCAGCCCTAGACCAGCCAGGACGGTGACTCTCCACTATTTCACTGGGTTCTTCCAAAGCACATCCCTAACAAAGTATTTTAATCACGAAGAATCCTCCAAGTGAGGGGTTGTCATCAGACACAGACCAAAACACCAGGTGAGGAGAGCTTGAACTGCTGAGTAAGATAAGACCCTGCAAAGTGAGGGAAAGAGATGAAATGGGGGGGAGGACACGGTAATCCTTACAGATGCCTTAGAAAAACAACACTGGGCATCTGGAAATATATGGGCCTCTTATAGGTACCTCTTAAAAAAAAATAATGGGGCATTTACCTTTAGTGGTTCTCAGCCCTGGCACATCAGAATCTCTGGGGCCACCATCACTCAAGAATTCAAAAAGGCAGCCTAGAGTGGGCCTGAGCACTGCCTCAAACAAGCAAGCAAACCAAACATACCCCACCTCACCTGAATCCAATGCACAGCTAGACTCAGACCATGACTGACTGAGGAGTGGGCATTTTAGTATGGTGCCTCACGGTTACTCCCATTGACAATTGTACCCCCACCGCAAAGGGATTTCTTCTTACCCCGACAGGATCAACTCCAAAAAGCTGTGCTGAACTGCCTGGGATGGAAGAAAGACCAATGTGTGCAAGAAAGCTGTTCCATATGCAGTTAGGGGTGAGGGCAGGGATGGAGGATGGAGACGGAAGATGGAGGAGAGGATCTGTGAGGATCTCAGGCAACCTCTTCTTCCTCGAGGCATCAGATCCCTTGTACCTGAAGCTGCAGGTGGCTGTGCCCAACCTCGGTGCTGAGAAAAAAAATTTAGGTGGTCTGCCAGAGTGGTCCATTCTTAACTACAGAGCCATCTTTCCAGCCCTAAAAATTATTTAAAAAAAAAATAGCTCTCGACTTCCAATACAAATTGACTCCCCCCCCCCAAATTAAACCTTAAAATATAAGGAAGAAAGTGGAGTACAAAGAAAAAGCACTCAAAAGAAATTCAAAACATGTTTACATTACTCCAGGGAATACTGTAAAAAGATTTCAAATTACAAGTTGTCAACCGACAGAAGAAAAGATACTCATAAGGGTGTTTAACTTCCTCAAAAGACACAACAGAACTCACCCACTGAAACTGGCACTGTCTCTTCAAGCATTCATCACACATCACATGGCTCTCTCTCTCTCTCTCTCTCTCTCTCTCTCTCTCTCTCTCTCTCTCTCTCTCTCTCTCTCTCCCTCCCTCCCTCCCTCCCTCCCTCCCTCCTCCCTCATTCCCCCCTCTCCTTCCGGATGTTGGTACTACATGTTATAAAATTTACTTTGTAAAACTAGTGTTTTCTCTGTAATTTACAAAAAAAAATTTCAAGATCAAGAATCAAAACAAACTATGTAATGTAGTGCATTTCAACTAAATCACACCATGAAGATGCTATATTATAGAATGCAAGATCAACTTCTATCCCCTTAAAATAATCCTCACAGGTACTATCATCCAAATTTCTGGTGAAAGGGGAGGAAGAAGGGAAGAATGTAAAATGCTTGCTTTTGCTGAATGATAACCAAATTACTCTAACAGACATTTGATTTTTGAACTGGGCAAAAAATAACGTTCTGCGCTTGTCTGAAATGCCTGAAACCAAAAGTATTTCAGACTTTGGATTTTTTTTTTTTCATTTTAGGACACTTGCACATGGAAATTGCCAGGTGCTTTATGAGTTTCTGCTGCTATAATAAAACACTATTTTGTTTATGCTCTGACAAATAAAGCTTGCCTGGAGATCAGAGTGCAAAGCTAGCCACACTAGGTAGCCATAGATGCCAGGCAATGGTAGTACACACCTTTAGTAGTACACACTCAGGAGTCAGAGGCAGAGATATCTGTTAGTTCAAGGCCACCCTGAGCTGCACAAAGATTGAATCTCTCTAAAAGAGAAACAGAGCAGACACAAAGGTGATCCCCACACTTGGAATCCCGCACCTTTAATCCCAGCACTAAGGAGGTAGAGACAGGACTGATATGGCTGGGAAGAGAGAGGACTATAAGGAGGGAAAAGACAAGAGAGAGATGCAGTCTGAGGAATGGTGCAGTCTGAGGATGCAGTCTGAGGACATGATCGTTCCTTTGGTCTGGGGGTTGGTAGAGATAAGGACTCTGTAGTGGTGGCCTCCTTTCTTCTCCGATCTTCAGCATTAGCCCCAACATCTGACTCTGAGTTTTCGTTGTTAAGAACAATTTGAATTCGTGCAAAATTGGTACAACAGGAAGGACTCGTGTTATCTTGGTTTATGAAGGGAAGTCATCTTAGTTCCCATCACGAAGGGAAGTCAAGGCAGGAACCTGGAGGTAGTATAGTAATTAAACAGAGGCCATGGAGGGGTGCTGCTTTCCTGGACTAATCCTCATGGCTTCTTCAGCCCACATTCTTACACAGGACTATCTCTGCCCGTGGGTTCACTATCACCCATAGTGAATCAGGCTAGTCTGGTGGAAACATTTTCTCAGTTAAGGTTCCTCAAATGACTCTAATTTCTGTTAACATAAAGTTAGTCCGCATACCAGTTCAAACCCTCTATAGCCAAAATTCACTTGGGCACTCAATGTTTCAGATTTTGGAGTATTTCAAATTTCAGATTTTCAAATTAGGAATACTTAGTATATCCATATGTAAATTATTTCAGACTTAGATGAAGACCAGAAAGGTCCGATTGTAGTAGCATCCTTTTGGTCTAAACACTACTTAGCATCTGGACCCAATCAAGAACTGTCCAAGTTACAGTGACTGAGTCCAAGTTTAAATTTAACGTTCATGGATTTTAAATACAAACTTTGGTATCTGGCTTCAGAAATTCTGACTTGGCTGAGATGGAAATATGGAATTTTAGCAAGGATTCTTCGTAGGTGGTCTCAGGGCACATCTGCAGAGACAACTGCACCAAGTGAAGGCAGACAGACCACAATCCAAAGTTAAATTGTCTAGAAAGAATCCTAGCTGCCACTGCCACCCTTGGAAACAGTCTTCTCTCTGGCCTGACACCAGCGAGGCACTTCCCAGCCACTGCCTTTGGAGATGTTTTTCCCCATATACCCTTCCAACCCTACAAGCCAAGGCGGCTTGCAGAACTCTGAGAACGTAAGGCATCAGATTGGACAGCATGTCTGCTCCTGGTCAGGACTCTTCCTCTGCTGTGCTTGTGACCATGCCCAGAGCCTGCCATGTAGAGCAGTTTCTAGGCTCCCTGCACTTAGTGTAGACATCCCAGCGCCCTCTACAATAACTTAGACTACACTGTTAGTATCAGAGATGTGTCATCGTCCAGCTTTAACCTGCTCCCCATCACTCACCTACCTACCAGTTTCTGACTAGATTAATCCTTGCTGTGATTTATCCAGTATAGGTGGTGTTAAAAGTCCATAGGTCTCCCATCCTACTTCCTGGCACCATCTATATAATAAGCAGGTCTATAGTAAAAAACCAAAACAACAACCAAACAAAAAAACCAACACACATGATGTTCTCTGCTCTGATTCTCTCTAGAAATACAATGGAAGGATGAAAACAATGGCACAAATGACAAAGCTCTGAAGGTTACTCAAATCCCCTTTTCCCTCTGTTCATTTGTCCAGACCAGGAATTGACATTTATGCTGGACCACGTGGCATCATTTAAGAAGGCTCAAGATTTGCCCATTGTGATCCCAGCAGTCAAGAGAGTTATAAATGAGTCAAATAAAGCCAGGCATGGTGCATGCATGCACCTGTAGCCACATCTATTTGGAAGACTTGAAGAGGAGAACATGTTGACTCCAAGAGTCAAGCCCAGCTTGGGCAATATTAGAATATTGTCTCCAGAAAAAAAAAATAATAAGTAAAATTAACCAATAGAGTGGGATACCCAACAGACAACCTCAGCCACAAGGGAGGGCATTTCCTCCACTGGTGTTTTATAATAAGCACATTGCTTTTCTAATTCCAAAGCGGGGGGAGATGAAATAAACCTGCAAGTACTATATGATGAATGCAATTAAAAGGGTCAGAAGAGAACATCTGCCTGGGATCCTCGAGACCTAATGTGCAATAACAGGCCTAACATGATCATAGCTCACCTGGGTGTCATCACAGCCAATGTTTAGGCTCCAGAAAGACAACACTGGCCGGCTGGTTACAACTGCAGCAACAGCCATGCATTTATAACCCACTCTCACATCACACAGTGCTCAACAACATGCAGGATACAAGCAGGGTGTTATGAAATTCCTCCCTCAATTCAAGCAGCGGCTGTCCAAGACACACCCACCATCGTCAGCAGCCCCATCCCTCAGCACAGGCTGATCCACAGCTAACAGTAATCACTGCTGTTTCCTCTAGGAAATGGAGACTGCTAATTCATCTCAGAGTTTTCCTCTTACCTCTCAGAACTGTGTGAAAAACTATGCTGTCGTAACTGCTTCCTTTTGCTGACACAGATGACCTCCCAAGTGCCAAGCACAATGGAAAGTTCAATGCACATGTTCTGACCATCCCTCCCACTTTTTCCTCAGGCCTGCCTCGGGTGCCCAGGTTAGCTCCCTGAGCTCCCGTTTATTTCTTCCTTCCTGGTTTGCTTTCTGGGCTGTTCTTCGGGAGCTCTTTCATGATGGAGTGCAACCCAGGGTTCTTTCCTTCCACGGGCTGTGCAGGATGGATTTGTCTATGGCAACAGCCTAATCTACAAGTGTTGGCTGCGACTCTACTCCACATCCCAGTGTGAACAACTGTTCTGTCGCTCCTTTCCTACACTGCTAGGCAGCACTGCTGGACAAAGATGCTCTTTGTGCCCTTCTGCCCTTCCAACACCTGCAGCTCCGCCCCAGAGTGCTTTCATGCATACTAGACCTCAATCAAGATGGAAGATTCTCAGACCGTCACCTCTTCCCAACATGTCCTTTAAGTCGCAGATCCTCACATTTGGCTGCCATGGAACATCTCCATTGACAAAGACAGCTCATCCTCACATGCCCCATCCTTCATCGCTCAAGGTGATAAGCAGGAGGAGGTTATCTCAGACATCAACTGTCATTTGCCCCCAAGGCATCACCCCATCCTACAAGTTTGTCGCTAACTGCCCTCAGGGCTGGTCCACTTGGTCTGGTTTCCCTCATAGATGCTTATCCTCCTTGAACACAGGCTGTCCTTAAACAACTTCAAGGCTCCTGCTGGGTCCAGAGAGCCATGCACACTGCTCCTCTAGTATACTATACCTTCACAGCTACCAACAGCTTTACCGAAGATGCCCCGTCTTCAGTCTTTCAGATCCTATCTCCATCTTCCTCTCTAGCACTATCTTTCCTTGGCTCCAAAACTATGTTTTCTTTTCCCCAAATGTTCATATTATCTCTAACCTTCTAATGACGGTTTCATGTGCACAGATGGGAATACTCTCTCATCTCCATCAACTACCTAGTCCCTACAGCCTAACTGCCATCACTCCCGGGAAGCTATCCTCAGCCTGGCCTGTTTGACTAACTCAGATTTGATTGTTGGTCTTCACCCAGCAATCTTCGGCTTGATAACTGGGAGGGCCTGTTCCTCAAGGCTTTGCAACACCATTACAGGAAGGTTGAAAGCAAAGTTAAATACTTCAAGACATCAACTACTAGTGTGCACGGCTCTTTCAACAAGCACTCTACAAACAATACATGGTGTGTAAATAGAGAACCAGTTGCTTCACGGCCACTTAGAAGGTCACACATTTACTCCTGGTCTGTTCCTGCCTCATGTCCCCACATGCCTTTGTGACTGACTTCATGGCTGTGGGGTGAGTGGGACTCTCTGACGGGTTCCAGCAAGCGCGGGATCTGAGACCAGTAGACTACACTGCTCCTTCATCTTGCTCCACTCGGTCCGGTTGGCTTTTGCATCGTGCTCTGCTGGAATCGCCCTCTCATATGTGTCAGACACACCACACCAGCCTTACCTTTGACATCTAGAGCTTTCCCGCTGGTGTTAGAGCTACAGATCTGTTTCATATTTCCTCCAGAAACATATAAAAATGACTGAGTGATAACTAATCTCAGTAAGTACCAATGACAGCACCAGAAATGCTCACAGCCTATATTAAGTAAATAAAAGCAATATAGAAGCATCTATTGATGAATGATGCCTACTTTTGGGAAACAAGTAATAAAAAGGATAATTACTTCTGGGTGGGTGAAGGGATGTTAAGTTTTTGTACTGAGGAAGCAGGGTTATAATTTTAGAACTAGAACATCTAGGCCAGTTCTACTCCTGGATCACACAACTCAAGATGGCTTTTAATCTGGGCTTGGCTTTGGCATCTCTAGAGAGAAGATGCAAGCTGAGGCCAGGGAGATGGTTTAAGGACTCCAAGAAAGGTGAGGATGTAATTATATCACTAGACCCAAGATAAATGCTAAATGGGTATTTACTGGGGAACAATTACACAAAAAAATACAAAGAACAGCTGGAGTGTTTCCCTGCTCTTCCTACCTGATCGGCTGACCCTGCAGAAAGAGCATGCCAAGGAAAGCCACGCCTCAAGCTCCTCTCAAGCAGCCTGAAGCCACACCCAAAGGGGTGTGACCACAATTACAGGTACACAGACTAGAAGCCTACCCTCCACCTCATACTGGTACACAATTAATGCCAGTAAGTCTGCCAACAAGGAAGACGAACATAATTCCCTTTCATTTTACTGACCTGGTTCTTTATATCTATTGCCATTCTCCTTAACAGCCTAAGCATCTGGAACTAAAACAATGATGAACCTCGCCATTCACTGCTGTGACCCTTCTTGAGCTTCTCTTGTTCCCTTCAGGGGAAGGAAACCTGTGGACTGTTGCTCTGAGAAACAAAGAAAACTTCATGGAGGAAAAGTCTGTCTGCTTGGAGCAGAGCTTTGCACAGAAGCCACCAAAGAGATGAACTGTGGCACCAAGCTCAGAGCCCAGAAAAAAACTACATGCGACCAAGTGACCACTCTGAATACTGATGTCATCCTGACCACTCGCCACCCTTCTCAGCATCTGCAGCTGGAATCTCAACTCCCCTAAGAGTGAACAGCCACGCCCTTGGGAAAGAGCATGGGCTGAGCTAGTCAGCAGCAACCAGAGCTGCACCAAGACAAAAGGGAAAGCCACACCTGCCTCCAAGGGTCAGTCACTGCTGTCAGATCGCTTTGTTCTTTCCTTTAAAGGCACAAACCATGTAGGTTCTGAGTTCTCTTCTTGGGTCTGTACTTGAATACACATCTTGCCAAGAGAACACAACACCACCTCAGAAGTATTATGTCATCTCTCCTCACTGGATGACAGCCTACTATTGGCCATAGGATGATCACAGACAACATGCTGACATTTATTACTGGTGTCCCTAGATGGATCCTAACTAAGTAGAGCATTCAGGAACTGAACAAGTTTAGAGCAGAGGTCATTCCCTTACAAAAGAAGCTGCAGCCAGTTCCCTTGTCCCATCTGCCGAGACACACAGCAACAAGATAAGATGCCAGCCTCAAAAATCACACACCAGATACTTCCCAGCCTCTGAATTACAAACATTACACTTCAGTTGTCTGTAAATGCCTCGGTATAAGGCAATTTGTTATAGAGCTGTGAACAAACTAAGAAACTACCTTTGGAATAACCTTTTCCTATTTCCATCTTCAAATTCTGACATAGTTATTAGTCCATATACAGGCAAACTCGCTTCTCTAAAAAATGGAACTATTGGTCTTGTCTTTATTATCTTAATAGTCTCAACAAAAAAATAAATAAATAAATGACAATGGTGAGTGCCACTCTTCCATGGTCATGGTGCACCTCACGTCTTCAAACCTCAGTTTCCTTACCCAACCTGAGACAATGGTACCAAAAAAGTCACAGGACTGACATGTAACAATGCAGGGCATTGGTCACACCTCCTATGGCTGCATCTCTGCTGTGGGACCTCACCCTACTGCTGTGTTCAGACCCTCGCTCTTAACTCATGTCCAAAAGGAACAAGCACAGGACTAACTACAGTACCTACTGCTGCAGCCCTCCATACAAGATGCTGCTCTAAGGGCTGCACACAGCCATTCCCCTAAATGTCTCAGTCTTCACTTTACCGATGAAGCAAACTAGGACTCGGAGGAGCAATCTGCTAAGGAGCAATCTGGTCCAAAATCCTTTAATGACCTTGTGTCACCCCAAAGCGAGTGCTTCAAAGATCCTGCCAAAGTAAAACTCCCAACTGAATTTAAACTCTATAGTAAGTTTCAAATTTCAAGTTAGAAATCCGCGCACTGTAGCATAGGTTATATTCTGGCTTATCAGTGGCCACCAATGATCTGGACCTGTTGGTGGGTGTGTGTACTTTCTGCAGATTTGGGAAAGAACACAACCTTGTTCTGTTCCGGGGTGCATCAGTATTTCCTACAAATGTGGGGTTCACTGCTGGAAGGCAGTAACATTACTGCAGAATCATGTATATGTGACTGTTTGCATCCATGTTTCCTGCATATGATGAAATTTATGAATTAGCTTGGCAGCAGCACAGTGTGCCAGAACAAACATTATTTCTGGGTGTGTGCATGAGGATGTTTCTAGGTGAGACAAACATTTAAAAAGACACAGTTGGTGGAGCCAACTACGCTCCCCAATTCATAATCGGACAGGAAGTTCGTCACTACTTTTCCTGAGGGAGCAGACCATGAACTTCTCGGTGTTCCATGACTGTGTGAGTTGATGCCCGCTCCCCGCTCTTATTGGTGTTCTTTCTCTGTGAACATCTGTTAAATACCAGGTTTGCAGGTGATCTTATGTTAACCAGTAGCCATGCTTCCTTCTTTTGTTCTAGCTATCTGCCATTTCTCAGCTCCTTGCAACCAAACAGCCCACATGTCTCCCATAAGGACCTTCGAGACCTTGGATGACAAGGGGACACCACAAGGAGAAGCTCAGCTCTCAGAAGCTGTGTACAGTACAAACCCTTACCATCTACGCCCCATACTATCCTTCTCACGCTATGCTGTAAATTCAGCAGTAATAAAATGGCCCCATTTTGTAGAAACACCAAAACTGTTTAAGTAATGGTCTACACTGACCACTGACAGCTTGTTGCTTCACCTTTGCAACACAAAGACCAATTACCTGTGTACTTTTACCTCTTATTTCATACTATTCCCACGCCTACATGAATATTAAAATTGTCAATGGGTAAGACAACAGTCATTTATTTGTAGTTCTTTATCTGTAGCACTCCCCTCTTTAAGTGACAGATGACCTTAACAAAAAACCCTTACACTTAATAAGTATTCAACAGGAAAAAATAATTAAGTGATGAATCCATCAGAAAAGACCTTGCCACACAAGAAAGCATGAAGTTGTGCATTAAATCCTAGCACCTATGCTATAAAAGGAAAGCCAGGTGCAGAAACATACCCTCAGTAATGTTGGGGCTGGGGAAGCAGAGCCAAGACAATCTCTGGGGTTCACTCTTCAGTCAATGTAGCTTAATTACTGAGCACCAGATCAGTGAGAGACCCTGCCTAGGAAAACAAGGTGGAGAGCAACTGAGGAGGGCAGCCATCACATGTACACACACATCATGCAGGCAAACACGCATGCACACAACCTACACAAACACATATAGCCACACACAAAAACAGGAACTATATATAGTTAACTAAAAGCATTTTTAATGCACTGTGGTCTGTTGCTGCTTTGTTTTATTCAGAAGGAATCCATGGTCATTTTCATTACTGCCTTTCTGAAGTCTTATTCAGGACTCATACCAGTAACTTAAAATCAAACCATCACTTCCCAAGTCACAGCTCTTGGTAGTTAATGCTTCTCGTTCCCAGACTTTCTCTCTAAGATCTTTTGTCCCTTCCCCAGAGTTGTCTCTTCTAGCTTGACATGCTGCACATCGAGGAGGGCGAGTGGCCTATACCATCCACAAAGAGGGTCCTTCAACCGCCACACATCAACACCACTTGCCTCAAGCCAGATTCACATGACAAAATGGATGACCTCAAAATCAAGGTAAAGCAAGCAGTGTGGGCCCTGACCCCCAGGTGCTTTCAGGGCCGTAAGCAGCAGTGCCCACACAGCAACCTCCTGAATGGTTTTAGAAACCAATACCCAATGTGAATTGATTCTACAAGAAAACACTGGTTAGTTCTGACTTCTGCAACAGCCTGCTGGGTATAAACCCACCATTATGGGGTGAGAGGTTAGCATGTATAGACTCAGGAACACTCACTGGGAAACAGAGGAAGGAAGATAAAATGCCCCTGAAAAGTGGAGAAACCTTTAACAAACTGTAACTAAATAAAGAATTTGTCCTTAAAAAAAAATACATACATACATAAATACATACACATACATACATACATACATACATACATACATACATACTCACTCACTCAGAGGGGCTGTTTTCAGTTATTATAGACTTGCCAGTTTAAAAAGAGAAAAAGAATTCTATACAAATATACTATTATTGGGTACAATTTTGCTGATAATGAGACAGGAGCCACATTCGGAAAAGTCTGCTTTTCCATCCCTACGTTCTGGTATATAGCACGGGCAAGTTAGGTACCCTAGGGAGGATCCTAGACAGGGACAAAAACAAAGGCTGAGGCGTGGCAAGAAACTTTTAACAGCAAGTATAAATATGCTCATCAAAAGGAACTTGTGGTTTAACCTGTAAGTCACCTCTCCAGCCCTGGGATATAATTTTTCTTATCACAGAAGCCCAATTCCTTTATACCTTCACTTAAACAATAACCACTACAGTGCAGAGATACCTAAGCACCGTGTGGCTTGAGTAAGAACGGCCCCCATAGGCTGATATTTGAACATTTGGTTCTCAGTTGGAGACTGTTTGGGAAGGATGGAGGCGTGGCCCTTCTGGAGGAGGTGTGTCACTGAGGGTGATTTTAAAAGCCCACAGCAGGCCCAGCCTGCTGCTTGTGGATCAGGATGCAAGCTCTCAGCTACTGCTCCAGCACCATGCCTGCCTGCCTCTCCCCACCAGGATGCCATGTACTAATCCTCTCAAACTCTGCAAGCCCCCAATTAAATGCTTTCTTTTGACGTTGTCTTGGCCACGGTGCTTCTATACAACAGAATAGTAACTAAGTATGTAGTATTTTGCTTTCAGCGAATAGAAGGCAACCCTATTTTTTTTCTGTATTAACCCACTAGAAAGTACAAACTAAGGCAGAAAAGACTCAACTGAGGAAATAAAAACACTTACAAAGCAAAGGACAAGCTCTACGCTGAGAGCTGTCTAGCCGCCATGCATCAGCCAAGTGAGTCCAGCTGTGTGCTTCCTTTTGCTGGCATCCCTCATGGTTAATGGTGATAGTGACAAGGAAACTCCCCAGGTCCAGCCACTGTGCAATGTGCTAAGCACAGTGTTAATCCTGGGCCTGAGTCAGGCAGCCAGAGAATCGACAACAATGGCTTCACTATGGCATGCAATGGTAAAAGCAGACTCTAGCAGCTTTTCTGATGTGAATATATGTAGCTAATCCCAGAGAAATCAAACAGAACTGTGTAACGGAGGAGAAGCAGAAGGAGGACATGTGGGGAAGGAGCAGAAGGAGGACCTACGGATACTCTAGATCCATGCTGCCAGCGTGGCCTTTCCTCGGGGCAGACTCAGAAGCAAACACAAGGTCACTTCAGCCAGTCTCAAGCCTAGTTATAAGTTACACTAAAGAAGCCAAAAGCTGCAGACCACAGGCATTCTTCAGCATCCCCTGCTTGGACAGAAGGAACTACCCTAAGCGTTGAACCATGTCCAAGCTCTAGAAGAAATGAGAAGATGGATTCTGATCTCCCTGCAGCTCATCCATGGTGGTGTTACTTATATTGGAAAGATCCAACATCTAAGTTCTTGTTAAGTCATATTTGCTAGTTAGCCAGTCACAAGCCACGACTTTTCCTTATGAGCAAAATAGGCCTGAGCCCTGTTTGGCTCAGTATGCTAATACCAACCAGCACCCCCTCACGTGGCCATCCCCACTCCACCTTCGCTACTGTAATACTCCCCATGTTCTTTTAAATTGCCCTTTTAATCTGAACATCTATTTTCCAAAAAAAGCAAAGTGTTTTAAACCACTAATACAAAGCCACATTCAACACCAGAAATGCTTATTGTATAAATAATAGCGTTATAAGGTCTCATGTAGCAAAGTGGATAGTGTTCTCACCACGATTCAATAGTTACTGTTAACAGCTTTTCACTTCCACCAGTATCGGCCTCTAGTAGTGCTAGTGGTCTAGGCCTTATATTGTGGGGGAAACTAAATTAAAAGGAAAACGACACTGTTCCATGATTAAGTCAAATTACAGTGTCAACTATAAATCTCGATCTACTAATACTGGGGCCAGAAACATGATACATTAGGAAAGTCAGCCCTGGATCCATGGATAGCAGACCATATTATGGGTCAATACATGAGGAGCCATTTCCCTAGGACAACTTCGAACAGGTGGACGCAGGAAACAGACATAAACTTCCAGTATTCAGCTACAGGCACTGCACCACAGTGAATGCCTCATACCTGAACGGTATGTAATAAGCCTGTCCAGTTTTATACAAGGTTTTAACCCCGCATCCAGATATCAATCCCATGTACTGTATTCCAGTCATCCTCTAATCTATATTCATGAAAAACATGCAGTATCCTTTTCTCTCACTATAGTTTGGTCCTCGCATGTTTACCATGAAACTCAGTGCTCACTTGTATCATTCAAGAAGTAGGACCTCATTCCATCCCTTCACAGCCCCAGCAGAGTTAAGAGCCGATTCAAAGCTGATCCAGCACTGATAACAGTCCCAGGACTCTGGCCCAAATTCCCCAGCCAGAAATTCTGGGAGCAGCCTCTGTTTCCTACTCCCACCCTCCACCCCCAAAAGCGAGCCATTACCCCCTAGGATAAGCACTGCCCTTGCCTCATGAGCTCACTCTTCGCTAGAAGCCCATTATCTCCCATGACTCTGTGCCCAAAATATCAGAAAACAAAACTACAAGGTGAGAGGGTTTAGCAGTCCGGGCAGTTCCCCTTGGCCCAAGAAACAATTCCTTGAAAAATCTTACAGACTTTCTTAGAAACACAAGAATCTCTTATCTTTAATTTAAGCAAGGAAAGAGACTCCAAGTAAGCATGAGCTTAAGTTTGCTCTAGCATATCTTCCTGAACCAGGACTATTCTTGGAGACTTCCCACCTTACAGACAGAGATGCCGGGCTGTCTGCTGCAGAGAGAAGTCAGGCTCATTAATTATCACATGAAACTTCTGAAGGAGGTCTGTACCAAGCCTGAGTGGTAACTTCTAAAATCCTGCTACTGCCTGCTGCCCTGGCAGGGTTAGCAGCCCCTGGGAACCAAGGCCCACTCCAGAACAGCCACTTCAGAATCTCCAATTTAATAAAACTTTCAGGCAATCCCTGCAAGTTCAGTTCCACGGGGAGTAATCCAACGGTGATGTGTACCAACACCCGTGCCTTTGTCCCCCACAGTCAAAGCACTGAATTTTAGACTCGGGAACTGAAGATGCCATTGAAAGCTCTCTCAAGAAGCGGCCAGCCCTGCCTGGTTGTAGCTCTTTTGCAAGGCAGGGGCTGGGCAGGGAACTCAGACAATCAGCTCCTGTCTGCAGCAAGCAGTTCCAATTAGTGCAACAGAGAAGCAGAGACTAGACAGGACTCGGCCAGCGGCCCCAGAGCCTCACAATGCCTCTGGTGTACAGAGTAGGCTCTCAGGCTGCAGGCTTTGTGGCTTTTATTTACCTACTCCAGTTGCCTTGGAAATTTATATGGATGTGGTTTTTATCTGCCAAAAATCAGTAGTAAATAAGAGGAACAGGGGAAGGAAGTACACTGAGATCTGCCCTTCTGGAAATGGCCTTAGACCCTGTTCCTGTTGGTTATAGTAACAGTCACCTTTGTTTTGCTGTGTCACTCTGGCAGGCTTTGACAACCTTAAAGAAATCCCTGAACCCACCCATGCTCCATGCTGTATTCTCTGTGCTTGTACAGTGGTTCCCTGGACAGTTTAAAGCCCCTGGCATCTCAACCAGTCTCAGGGACCATGAAAAACTGCTGGGTCCTTCACAAGGCCTCAGCGCTTGCAGAGGGCAGGACTAGCAATGAGGAATTTCAAAGGTACAACGTGAGCGTCCCCAGGGCAGGAAACATCACACCCTGACATGGACTTCAGGCAGGCTTAACTTCGTTTGTCAACATGCTGAAGGTAAAAAGTGAACACATGGAAGGGGCGTGTAGCTCTCTGCTGTCCTGAGAACTGGTGAGCAAACAGCCACCACCAACCCCCAGAAGTTCCCATCAGGGGTAACCCAAAGCTAATCACGTGCTCCTCTTTCATCAAGAGCTTCTGGGCCCGTGTTTAATCTCTCCTTCCTGATTCCAATTTCAAAACTGCTTTTTATCTCCTGGACTTTGTGACTGCGGTTTCATTTCACACAGTCGCCACTTCTCTGCAGAATTATAACTTTTATTTATTCATTTCTTTATTTTTTAAGTAACTCGGGTTACAACTAAGACAAGAAGTCAGTTCCATCATGTATGCCGCAGTAGGGTCTTACAGGCACTTCCTACATCTCCTTCCAGCCAGGCCAGGTCCCATCCCAACTCAGGTGTGTCTAAAAAAAAAACCAAAGTAACAAAAACAAAACTCTGCTTTGCTCCCTCCTCAGGGCAGCCACTTTTTAGCTTATGTCTGATGGCTGACATAAAAAGCTGAGCTGGGGGAACTACTCCTCCCTCAGCAAGGAGTCACAGATAAATAGATACTGCGTCAGGGACAGAGGCAGAGAGGTACACAGACACAGGCCATATGGTGGCGGGCAGGGGACCACGAGCTAGTCCCAAAAGAGTGGGAAAGTGGAGGAGAAAGGACACGTCCAGAGCAGAAGCCAGAAGACAGAGGCTATCAACACCAAGTGGTGTCAACTGTAGTAACTAGAGCATCAGGTTCCGCCCACAGCTTTAGGGCAAAATCCTCTTTCCCTGAGCTACCTTCTGTTGTGTAGTGCACAAGCCACTTTAAAACTAGACCTACCCCCTAGCACCTTCAAAGTAAGAAGTAACTTTCCATGGAAGATAAAAGACAATGACAAAAGACAACTCCCAACTTCACGGGATCCAATGGGTGGGAGCAAAGGAAGGAGGGGTCGTTTTTCTCCACTACTGTAACAACGGTCCGCTTGCAGATAATGGTACCCGGGCCTACAGTGTCTGAAAGACAAGAGGCGGGACTACATTTTACAGAAGAGGTGTGCAATTTGAGAGAAATGAACGTTATCCTAGATAATTCCGACTACACTGGGTGGGGCCTGACCTGGGGAAATTGTAAAGGTTCTCGTAAGACTGAATCCCGTCTCTAGAGAGGTCCACATCAGGAGCTGCCACTTCAGCACTCTGCAATAAGCAGCAATGGTGCTTGGAAAGGACCCCAACCACTCTCTACTTCAAAATGAAACTCCCTTGTACAGCGCGCACTCATGGGGAAAGATAGGTAAACTCACAAAGAAGTCACATAAATGCAAGAGGACGGGAACAGCAGCAGCCTAATTAAGATGACAGAAGACCACTCACAGAACGTGAGTCTACTAGGGCAAAGGACACAGACCGTTCACAGTACATCAGACTGCTGCGATAGAGCACACACAGACAGCTGTGCATCAGCTTACTGGGGAAGAACACACAGACCGCTCAGAGTACATCAGCCTGCTAGGGAAGAGCACTCTAAGTTACAATCAGGAGAATTGAATTAACCTTTCCCTGGGGCATGACTTCTCTTTTCACCATCAGCTCTCAATGCGAGCGAGGCTCAGTAAAATGAGTGCTGGACATGGTCACCTATAGCCCTAGTTCATGGGAGGCTGAGGCAAGAGGAATGCCACAACTTCAAGGCCAGCTGGGCTACAAGGTGAGCGAGTACCAGGCCAGATAGAGTTACAAAGCCAGATCTTGTCTCACAAAACCAAACCAAACCAAACCAAACCAAGCAAGGTAAGGCACATGTTCTCCACCCAAGAAAGGTGAAGACTGAAGTCACTCTGTAAAAGTTACATAAATAGTATTGGTAAATATTTGACGTTAACCTAACTATTTAACGTGTTATTAGCCAAGCATGGTGACACAGGCCTGGGATCCTAGTACTTGAGGGTGGGGGTGGGGGTTGGGGGTTTGCAAATTCGAGAGCAGCCTAAGCTACAATGTGAGATGCCTCAAAAACATAAAAATTAAATCTCATTAATTTCCATACAAAAACAGTGCAGACAGCTTTCTCCGTAATCAGAAAAAGCTTCTCCAATAACCTTTATACATTCGTTTTTATTAATCATGGCCCCAGCATCAAAAAAGCCAAGAGGGCATTCCAAGCGGAATGTCTTCTTACCGTTTCGAGACACGTCAAGCTCCACCAGCTGCATGAAGTTTGCTATTTCTGGAGGGAGCCGCTGAATTTCATTATCACTGAGTCCAAGCTTTCGTAATTTGACTAGCTGGAAAAATTGCTGAAAGAGAAAAATGGTGTGACGTAAGTTTCATATATATTTGCGTGGCTCTTTGAGCTAATACAACATCTCAGCTGTACACAATGGTACCGATGCCAAGTTCCTGATCTGATCCTATGAAGACATCACTGGCATAAACTGTGTTCAAAGTGCCTCTCAGGACATACAATTTTTGCAAATTCCTGTCTACCTACAAGTATTAAAAATTAAAAATGTTTGAAGAAATGAATTCGCAACTTCCTGAGAATAGATGCTCACATGTTCTAGTTATCAAAACTAATATTATAACTGTGATGTTAAACAGGCATAAGTAAACATAAGAATAATATATGTTAGAAGAATTTTAAGTAAAGCTTGTTTGCACAAAATGTAACACATTAGTTCTATTGGTTATGGATGTAATACCTCACTCACATTGTGTGCTGCAAGTAGGGAAACATTTTGACCAGGTAGTTTGTAGTGGTTTCCCATGGCTGCAGCACAATGAATATATAGTCTTTCTCCAATACCCTTCCACAATGTACTAAACTTTATCCAGAGATGAACACAAATATAAAAATATGCAATATGCTTATGAAGGCTACTAACATACAAAGCCAGAGGCAAACAACAAAATTCTTAAAGCCAAAAAGCAGATCAATAACAATAAAATGGAAGGAAGAAAGGAAGGAAGGAAAGAGAGGGAGAAAGAGAGAGAGAAGGAAGGAAGGAAGGAAGGAAGGAAGGAAGGAAGGAAGGAAGGAAGGAGCCGTGCTGTAAGTAGCCATGAAGAAATTAGGTCAAGTTCCTCTAAAGGAAAAAAAACTGACTGAAAATTCATTTTTAAGAAATAGTTAAATCCTTGTCTTCTCTTCTCTGCCCTTTACAGCCAGACAAAAAGTTAACTGACAGCATGGGGGCTTTACAAGCAAGAAGGCAACCCTAATTTAAAAAAAAAAAAGTCAAGGGCTATTGATGAAAACTCAACTCCCCCAACCCCCCACCCCCAGGTCTGGGTACAACCAGGACCCTCAAGCATGGACCAATCATCCTAGAGAAGGGGTGGCATGATGTCCCCCATCCCCAACACATTTTCTACACATGCTCATCTCCACCCATACTCCCAAGGTCTGAATCTCTAATTTAAACACAGTCTAGACTCTCTAACACCTAAGAAAAAAGCCTACAATATGCAAGTGTGCATGGATGCTCATGAAGGACCCTTCTCTCTCTCCCTCTCTCCCTCTCTCTCTCTCTCTCTCTCTCTCTCTCACACACACACACACACACACACACACACACACACTCACACACGCACGCTCACACACTCACACACACACACTCCCTCTCTCTCTCTCTCACACACACACTCACACACACACACACACACTCTCACACACTCACACACACACACACTCACACACACACACACACACACACACACACACACACACACACACATTTCCTCAAGCATGTGAGCATAAACACACCACAAAAGAAACAATACAGGGAACCAAAGGAAACATCAGCTAAAAAGTATAGGATCCTGGGGGGGGGGGGAGAAGAGGATCAAGCTGAAGCTATATATTACCAAATCAAGAAAATTTTTTAATTTAAAAAGCACTTGGAAATTTAAAATACTGTAGCCGCCACCAAAGAGTCTAAGAGAAATAAAGAAAATTAACAAGCTCCCTCAGAAGAAGTTTGGAAAAACTCAGAGATGGCAAAACAAAACAAAAAGCAGGAAAAGTAAACTCCATAAATAATAATCCATGCCAGTGCTACGGAGTCCAGACACAGTAAACTGCAGAACAGGCTTTCTGGTTCCCTGGGCACACCACCAGGACAACACAAATGTGCAACGGTTTGGATCTGAACTGTCTCCCACAGCCTCGTGTTTGAAACACTTATTCCCAGGTGGTAGTGCCATGAGGCGGGACCTACGGACGCTTCAGTAGGTGGTAACCCAGCAGGGAAAAGTGTATCACCATCACTTTGTGATTCCGGTCCAGATCCGGGTTTCGCCTCACTTTCTCTGAATGCTGGTCCATCATGATGCAAACAGGCCCCTCCTTGAGCTGCCACTGCCATAAACACATCTCTTCCCACTGCCATATCTACCCTAAAATGATTAAAACCGGTAAGCCAAAATCTTTCCTCCCTTGTTCTGGTCAGTTATTCTGATCACAATAGTGCAAAAATAACTAACAGAATGAAAAAGAAAAACACACAATAAAGGAATATTGAACTAATAGAACTAATACTTCTGTAGTAAAAATATAAATTTTTAAACTTCTAAAGATGAGTGAAATAAAGGGGAAATAACTAACGAGTTTGAATTCTGAATGGCACTGGACCAGACACAGAAATGCCTTTAAAAGGCAAAAAATTATTTCTCACCCAAATATAAAAACTCTGCTTTTCCTATGCTTTCCCCATAAATCTATCAAAATGTGTAAATTTAAAAGAACGATATGACACTCAGGACAGCAAATCAACAAAACTCAGAAAAACAAAAGAAATCCCCAAGGAGATTCCCATATATCCCTAAATCACAATCCCTGAAAGTAACCAGACTCCACAGACGCCAAATATATAGGCTTGAGACGGGAGTTTTGAAAAATGAATAAAAATTCATCTCAGGGGTTATCTGATGTGGCAGAAAGTACAAAGAAGAAACCTGTAATTCTCCACATGTTTAGTGATAAATCAGAAACAGGAATGGAGACGACAAAACAAGTAAACAGGGATGCAGTTAATTCCAGGGAATGGATATCATAATATAATGTAAGATTTGGTTAGGGGGAATACATAGCAGTCATAATAATATTATACCATCTACACTGATAAAATCATTATGTCGATATTAGAAAGGCAAGAAACTAGAAGTGTTAAATATTCAAATTCCACTAACAGATGACATCTGTAGAGAGTTACAAAGTCGGACACAATCCAGCTGGAAAGCAAAGAAGCCCCTAGCGATATGGGAGCATAACTATGGAAACAGCACAAGAGTGGGGTTCTCAAAAGACCTGGGAAGGCAAGAGGTCCCTCTTCACTGATTAGAATTGTGAAATGATTGCATATACTACATTGTTAAAGATAGAAAATGAATCTACAAAGGAGAAAGTCTGTACTAGGATGATAGGATGCTCCATATGTTGATTATAAGGTGCTAATATTTAGCAGTTGTCTTCTACTTTTATTTGTTAATAACAAAAATTGGTATTTATATAATGATCCAACAATGCACTACTTTTTGAAAAGTAAGTGGACAACACACAAAAGATAAGTTTACTGATAAACTTCTGAGCACCAGTCCTCATACACTGTAACTGAAAGTAGCAAAAATAAGCACAGTGTACAAATATATCTTTACATTATAATGTTAAGATAAAAACTAGGAAGCACATTGTAAATAAGGAAACAGATTAGCCAGCTGTTATGTAATGCAGTATTATAAATAATAAAAATGATTAATTAAAAAACACAACAGACTTGAAAAGGGTTACCATGCAAACAAAATTCTAAAATTAATTAATTAATTTTAGATTTCTAGGATCTCTGTAAAAAGCCATGCTAACTACAGGAAAGAGATTACAGTGAGAGGACATCAGGTGCGATGGAAGCAGATCACAGTGAAGTCAGGTGACAAGAGTATTGCATGAACTATTGGTTTTAAGATTGAAAAGAAACAGATTACTTAACTGAACTATGAATCTCCACAAATGATTTTACTAATTGGGCATATTTGATAATGAAGAGGCTCAATGGGTGCTAATCCCTGAGCTTTCTTTAACCATCAGTTGAGATTTATTTTAAGGGATGGCAATCTCTTTTTTACTAGTTGTACTAAAGCATCAGCAGACACAAAAGCCATTGAAAAGAGTCACATATTTAAATAACTGAGCCGAAGCAGATTGTTCAAAGAGTCTGACAGTTTCATAATACATCAATGTGTTTACTCAAGCATGAAAAGCTTACTTTGTCTTCCAAGAAAGGCATAATAAATAGCAGCACTACAAAAGCCATCACCAATCCCAACCATCCAAGGCCCGTCTGTATATAGCATACAAGAAATCAAGTAAATTGGGTACTCAGGCCTGCAGTAAACAACAAAAATGATAGCCTACAGATCTCCATGCCTTACAGAGGTCATAACAAGCAAACAAATTTAGGGTTAAGTTCCACAGGTTGATCACATCCTCAGCTATAGCCTGTCCCAAATGTTGTTTTAGTTAACATGGGAAGGTACACATTAGTTGCAAAACTACAGTATGCTATGATCTCTAAAGGAACCCAGTAACTCCTCACCCCTTTCCTGCATTAGCCTGATAGACCTAAGCAGGTGTTCAAATGTCCTAAATCAACTACTTCTCTTATACAATTGAGGAGCTGTCACTCAAGCTACATTATATCACAAATTTGCAGCTTCCTTACATAGTCAAAGAAAGAATTCATAAGCTATAAAACCTTCTGCCTTGTCTCTGAGATCAGCCAGGGCACACGAAGAACAATTTGTGTAACTCTTCTGGCAGGGTGACTGAGCACTGAGCAGTCATGTGACAGAACACAGTGACACTATTCTTCAAATCTACATGTTTGATTACAGCTCACTGACCCACTCGGAGCACAGTCTGTGCAATTATATTCAGAGAAACCCCAGCCCTGGATGGTTATACG
Organism: Cricetiscus sungorus; assembly: GCA_030556225.1. Classification (NCBI taxonomy): domain Eukaryota; kingdom Metazoa; phylum Chordata; class Mammalia; order Rodentia; family Cricetidae; genus Cricetiscus; species Cricetiscus sungorus. The sequence goes on along the minus strand of JANBXA010000740.1, from coordinate 2,724,648 downwards.
GCACCGGGCTTCTTACAGCCACTATTGTTTTTAGCAGATACTGAGTCTTCCAGTCAACAAAACAAAATGCTGTTCCCATTCTCCATCTGACAAGGTCTTTGCCCTTTTGGTACTATTAATCCCTTTCTGCAGTTGACAAAGGGGCAAAGGGAATCTCAGTTCTAGAGAGATGCACCCTTCCATGTTACTACGAAGCCAACCACACCCATCAGTTGTATCCAAGTTGCCCAAATTTATGGAGATAAAGTAGGGAAGAACCACCACGATCATGTATTCCCTCATGGATCAACAAGTGTCAAAAATGCCACAAACCTAAAAAACTGTGGCTGAGCTACAATCATGCCCATTTCCATTTCAGAGGCATTCTACTCCCTGACCAAAATCTTTTACCTTTTTGTATTTTATATAACTTAAATAAAATCCTTACCCCATCCTCATCAACATGGGCTGCCTTTTCTTTTTATCAACTACCTACACAGATATTGTAAACCAAAAGCATTTCTAACAAAAGTCAGGAACAAGACAAAGGTGCCCACTATCACTATCAGTCTTCTTCAACATAGTGCTGGAAGACTTCAACCAAAGACACACAAACAAAAGAGATACACAGAAACAAGATGGACCATGGTGAAAGCATCCCTACTTGTAGATGACATGGGAAAACAATCCTAACTACTCCACCAGAAGTCTTAAGACACCTTCATAAAAGTGCCAGGATGTTCTCAGTTAGAAAGCCTGGGCAGTCTATGAGACCTCTGACAGTGGAACCAGGATGTATCCCCGGTGCATGAAAGGACTTTGGGAGCACATTCCCCATGGAAGGATACTCCCTTAACCTAGAGACAGGAGGAGGGAGGGCCTAGGCCCTACTCCAAATGACTTGAGTTTGATGATCCCTCCTGGAAGGCCTCACCCTCCGTGGGGAGTGGGCGGGGAATGGGGTGGGAGGGGGTTCAGGGGACATGGGAGAATAGGAGGGAGAGAGAACTGGGATGGCTATGTAAAATAAGAAATAAAATAATAATAATAATAATAATAATAATAATAATAATAATAATAATAGTAATAATAATATTAAGTGCCAGGCTTCAAAATCAACACATAAAACCCAGTAGCCTTCCTATATACTGATAATAAACTTGAAGAGGAATTAGAAGGAAAAAATCTCATTCACAAGTGCTTCTAAAGAAAACAAAACTAAACTAAGTCTACCAAAGAAGAAAGACAACATATACTCTACAATGAAAACTTTAAGACCCTGAAGGAAACAAAACACCAGAAGATATAGCCCTCCCACAAAAGTGATCTACAGATTTGACATAATACTCAACAAAACTCCAATGATAGTCTTTCAGAACTAAAACAAAGTTTCTAAAATTTATATGAAAGCTTATATTACCCCAAGAAAGAGAGTAATGCTGTAGGTATCATACAACTGGTAACAAATCATACTAGAGCTACTAGAACAAAACCTATGTTTTAGCACTAAGACATGGAATAGAATAGGGAATGTAGAAATAAGCCCACGTAGCTACAGCCAGGCATCTAATCCTGTGTGGTGGTGTCAAACATATATTTGGGGGAAACACAGGATGGTGAGAAAGCTTGGTTTCCGTTTTATTTAAAAAAAACATGAAACCAGGTCCATCTCTCCCATTCTACACACACACACACACGCACGCACGCACGCACGCACGCACGCACGCACGCACGCACGCACGCACGCACACACATATTCACTCAAAATCTGGATCAAAGACCTTATATAAGAACTGAAACTTTAAAACTGGCAGAGGAAAGCCTAGTTTTGTAAAAACACTACACTTGAAGGCCACAGACAAAGATTTTCTGCAAGGGCCTAAACAGAACAGGAAATCATCCCAAGAGCTGACAAGCAGAATCCATCAAATTAAAAATCTTCCATACAAGCAAAGGTAACTACCACCAAAGGGGAAGAGACAGCCTAGAGGATGTGAAAAGGTCTTCTAAGCACACAGCAGACAGACAATTAACCTCTAAGATATATAAAGAAGTACAAATATAAACATCAAAAGGTCACCCAATCAAGAAATGGACTAACAGAACAGACAGAGAGTTCTCAACTAAGACATATATGGTAGAGAGGTGGTTGGACAAGGAGTAACTCCAAGGATGTTTGAAAAAGCCATATGTAAACCTAGTATTTTATAAGTGTCTTACGTATATTATATACATATATATGTTCATATAAAAGTGCTTATTTAGAGTTAGCTAACACAGAGGATTATGCTCATCCTAGAGGCCAAAGGTTGCCAAATAAAAAGCCCAGGGCCAGGTGTGGTGAGAGATGAGATGGTGTGAATATGCTCAAAATACAGAGTATGAAATTCTCAAAGAAAAAAATACTTTTAAGACATACATAAGGCCAACAAATGTTCAAAAAATATTCCAACAAGCCTAGCCATAAGAGATCTGAAAACTAAAGCTGTGGGGATGAGGGTATAATTCATTTGGTAGAGGGCTTGTCTAGCATGCATGAATCCCTTTGCATTCATTGGGTACAATCTGCAATACCACATAAACCAGTCACAGACCTGTAATCCCAGCAACTGGCTGGATGCAGAGGATTAAATGGTTAAAGTCATTCTTGACTACGTAGAGAGTTAAAGACAGCTACATCAAAAAACAAGAAAAACTGGGTTGATTACCTCAGGAAGAACAGATATCATCAAGAAGCCAAATGACAAGAAATGCTGGTAAGAATGTGGGGAAAGAAAACCATTTAGTGATTGATGATAGGAATGCAAATGTTACAGCAAATATAAATTTCAATGTTGGAGGGTCCTCAAAAATTAAAATTAGAACTATCGTGAGACCTAGTTATACCACTCAGTTTTACAACCAACAGACTGTAAGTCAATGTAGCCTACAGACAGGTGCACATCCTTGTTCATTGCTGCACAATTCATCATAGCTAAGAACCAAAACATGATGTGCACAAGCAATCAAGCAAGCAAGCACACACACACACAATTTTATTCTGTTACAATGAAACACATTTGCAGGAAAGTGGATGGAGGTGGAGATCAGCATGCTAAGTGAAATAAACCAGACTCAGAAAGACAGACACAAGTTTTTTCTCATAGGTGGACTCCTTTAAATATATGCATAGATGTGCAAATGTGTGCATGTGCCTAAGTGTGTGGGCTATGAAAATAGAAAGGGGACCATGAGAAGAAATAGATTATGACTTGACCTGACCAATAAAATATGAGGGATTTTAAGGTCTAGTCCCGAGAGTTCCACCGTGTCTGGAAGGAAGAGGATAAAGGCCTTGGGAAAAGTAGAGGAGTTTCAGATGATGGCACTGACAGAAGAGAGACTGGCAGAGTAAATGGTGGGAGGGGCCATGGGGAAGGAGGATGAAGCCTCTTCTATCTCGCTAATGTTCATCCCCCCCTCCAAACACTCCTGGGGGTGTCTGTGTCTGTGTGTGCATGTTATGTGTGATGAATTAAAAGACCAAATCCAGAGGTTGGAAAATAGTCTCCACTAATAGACGGACAGGATAGCAGAAAAGGATACATTTTAAAAAGTCACAGGAGATGGTGTAAAACTAAATAGTCTGCCACAAAATAATGGTAGAAAGTTCAGATCCATTACAGGAGAACATGTATTAAAACTGGGTAATGCTATCAATCTCCTAATGAGAGAAAAAAAAAAACTGGGCAATGCATGTTAATAATCATAGAGGAGCAACTTTTCTAACAGAAATTAAAAGAGAAAGTAGCTGAATAATTATTTCATAATAACAAGAAAGTGTATAATTGACAAGAAGGAAAAAGATTTACAGAACAGTAAATAAACCAGGTGAGCTAAGCAGAGGATTAAATAACTGCATCTCAACATCCAGAATTTGAGTTTGAAGGGGGGTTAACAAATACTCAACTACTGGGGTCTGGGAAGATGGAGTAGCAGGTCAGAGTGCCTGCTCCAGATTCTGGATTCCAGCACCGACACAGTGAGCCAAGCATTCTGTGCACACATACAACTGCAGTTCTGGGGAGGAAGGAGACGGAGGGCTGTTGCGGTTGCTGCCTTCCAGTCTTGCCAAGGCAATTCCAGCCTTGGGTTCAGAGAGTGACAGAATAGGTCACTGAATTCTCTCTTCCAGCATCTGTTGTACAGAGAGTGATAGAATGGGTAACTGAATACCCTTTCCAGCATCTGTTGTACAGAGAGTATCCCCCACCCTCTCCTACTGCACAGCAGGGTAAACAGAACTGTGCATCAAAATTTTGAAGTAACTAAGAGCAACTGTCCAACGTTCTCAGCACATTCTAAATGTTTGGGGTGATGGACACAACTGTATTAATGTTGTACACCATATTAAAAAAAAAAAAACATTGCACTGTTTTGTATCCCACAGTCTTATACAATTATGAACAGTCAACTTACAACAAAAGAATCTGGAATGCTGTCTCACAAAATAGAAAACTCATATGCAAATGCTCTAGAATAGGGAACAGTTAATAGAGTTAATAAGTAAGAAAAGAAACAGAAAGCTCCATCCCTTACTAAAACTATTTCCTCTGTAATTGGAGAACTATTTTACTTGCCAATTTATTTGTCCAGAGCACAGATGACTGCTCTAACATATAATATTTAATAGGCTTGTGTCCTAGCTGCACAGGCAGCCTTTGTGCAGCAAAGAAAAGGCCATTCCCTCATTTCTTTCCATGGTCCTAAAATCTCGGTGAGCCTATTTCAGCCAGACAAATCTGCTCCCCGCAGAGTGCCAGCAGGTGTACACTCGGGCATCTGTAACAAAGGGGCTGCGTTTGTTTTGCTCAAAATAGGTCTCCAATCTTTGGGTATTTTAACCCCGGTGATAATTTTATCCTCTCATTTGCTGACATACTGAAATATTCTCACGGTACTTCCATGCCCCATTACTCTTTCACCATCAATGTGTTTAATAAATACATAAATGCCCAAGGTTGCCCCACCATTGTTGGAAAGGCTCAGTGATAAGTCACATGGAAAATCGTGAAGCCAGAAATGCTCCGTTCTTTGTTTCTTCATCGGAGAAGTGGGCAGCTGATAGTAGCATTGCAATCACTTGGACAGAAGAAACGTTTTATTTTTTTTTTTAAACATCTTACTTTACAAATCAATCCCAGCTCCCTCTCCCTCCTGTCTTCTCACTCCTCCCACCATCTCCCCATCCCACACACCCCCATCCAATCCTCAGAGAGGGTGAGTCCTCCCATGAGGAATCATCAAAGTCTATCACATCATTTGGGGCAGGACCAAGGCCCTCCCTGCTATATCTAGGCTGAGCAAGGTATCCCTCCATAAGGAATGGGCTCCAAAAAGTCAGTCAGTTGACACAGGAGGGGTAAATGCTGGTTCCACTGCCAGTGGCCCCACAAACTGCCCAAGCCCCCCTCCCAACTCTCACCCGTGTTCAGGGGGGCTTAGTTCGGTCTTATGTAGGTTCCCTAGCTGTCAGTCTAGAGTGGGTGAGCTCCCACTTGCTTGAGTCAGCCGTCAGAACAAATTCTTAATTAAAACCAGTAGACACTAAGACAGTATTGCTTTACTGGGAACCTGAATAAGCTGTTGACATGGAAAGACCAAGGCTGCTATGCCCACAGAGAAGTGACAGGGGTTAAGCAGAGCAGCACGATCCAGGAAAGAGCAACTAAGACAACACCACCAACCAAAGCATTAGCAGCAGGGGGAGAAGTAAACCCAGATGCAAGTGATGAAACTCATGCACGCGGGAAATGCTTGATAATATAATACATAACATGCATTCCAAGGTTAGGGGGAAACAAAGTAAAATTACAGGTGCGCGTATATATGCATACTTATGTATTACAAACCTTGCTTTTCTGAAAGGTGGAATAGGAACATGGGAGCAGGACAAAAGAATAAATCTGTTGAGGGGAAAGTTAAGCTGAATGATTTCAGGCCGTTCAACTTCTATAGTGCAGCTTTGTATCACAGAAAATCAAAGAGGCATTGTGTAGAGTGTTTTTTTTTCCTTCAGTTTCTCTCTTTCGTTGCTTTCCTTTGCTTTTTTTTCTTTCTTCCTTCCTTCCTTTTTTCTTTCTTTCTTTTTTTTTGTTTGTTTGTTTGTTTGTTTTTTTGTCTGTTTAGCTTTTTTGAGACAAGAGTCTTACCTTGTAGCCCAGTATGGCCTTGAAATGGGGTTACAGAAGTATATCAATGCCCCACTTTTTTCCTTCACACTGTAAACAATGGTAATTGAGACAAATATATAAATAATTTACCTGTAAAAATGGAAACCAAGGAGCTAGGGATGTGGCTTCCTCAAGTAGAGTGTTTGCCTAGCATGCAGGAAGCTCTGACTTAAATGTCTAAAGCCATATAAACGTGGGTGTGATGGCACAAGCCCATATTCCCACGCTTAGAGGAGAGAAGGCAGAAGACCGTAAGTTCCAAGTCATACTCGGTGCACAACCAGTTCAAGGATAGCATGTAATGAGGGAGAAAAAATACAAAATTCAAATATATTTAATCAAATTTATTAAACTTGACTGACACTCCTACATAGGTATTTAGATACAGTTTCGATTTTTCAGGCTCAACTCTCATGGTTTCATGTTGATGCTGAATTTAAAGGTAATGAACTAATTTGTTTGGCAAAAGAAATTTTAAAGCGTGAACTGGAGAGATGGGTCAAAGGTTAAGAGCAGTAGCTGCTCTTCCAGAGGTCCCGAGTTCAATTCCCAACAACCACATGGTGTCTCATAACCATCTGTAATGAGACCTGGTGTCCTTTTCTGGCCTGCAGGCACACATGCAGACAGAACATTGTATATACAATAAATAAAATCTTAAAGGAAGGAAGGAGAAAAGGAGGGAGGGAGAAAGGAGGGAAGAGGGAGGACGAAGAACAAAGAGAGGAAGGGAGGGAGGGAGGGAGGGAGGGAGGGAGGGAGGGAGGGAGGGAGGGAGGGAGGGAGGGAGGGAGGGAGGGAGGGAGGGAAAGGCAACAATCAAGCAGTGGCAAGGGTGTGGCTCACTGCCCTGAGGCAGGTCCACAGTGAGAGGAAGGGAAAAAGCGAGGAGAAAGGCAGTACCTGTGAAGTCTGGCAAGGAGAGGCTGAGAAGCGGGCATGAGGGGGTCAGATGGGAGAGTGCAGGGAACAAAGAGATACCTCCAGAGCTCACTGGAAAAGGTACCTGAGAACAGGACTGAGGAGACATGGGAGGCCACACCTTGTAGAATCAAATTCAAATAAAGGGCCAGGTTTAACCTGAGAATACTGCTGAAGCGTTCCCTGTTCCTCAGGAGTTATTGCCTAACAAAGTACTCCCCATCCACCCCAAGTCACCACAGAGAAACTGATGCAAAAGTGTGTGGGGGTGAGGCTGGGCTCCACCTCAAGCAGGTGGCAGTGCTTGGCAGAAGTTGGCCATATTGTCTACATTATAATGGTGTTGCAGGCATGAAAGATACAGGACTGAGGGGGTCATGGAGGCCAGTGTCTAAGTTTCAGAACACCTAAGGCCAGACAATAAGTGGCAGGGTGTGAAGAGACTTCTCCCTGGAGACTACTGAATGAAGGTGTGAAGGAAAAGCCTAAATTGTGGTGCAGACCTCAGGATGCTGGAGGTGCCAGAATCACACCACATCCCCAGGAGAGAGCTGCAGGCATAGAGTATAATCAGCCCAAGACACCGTGTGCTTCAGGTGGATAAAGTGCAAGGTGCAGGACGACCCAAGTCTCTTGGAGTCCAGATGACTCCACCATGAGTCCCAGATGCTGGACATGCAGTGCAGGGTTTGGTGTTTTCTCTGTTGCATTTCAGTCTTGGCTCTGTTCCCATCATCCCTTGCTGTGCCCCTGCCTCTACTCTTCCCTTTTGGAATGGGAATGTTTATTCTGTGCCAGTGTGTGTTAGAGGCATGTAACTTGTTTTCAGACGAAAGTTAATGCCTTTAGGCTGGTTATAGTGGCACAGGTCTTTAATCCCAGCACTCAGAGGAGTCAGAGGCAGGCAGATCTCTGTGAGTTCAAGGCCAGCTTGATGTACATAGCAAGTTCTAGGTCACCCAGGGCTACAGATCCTGTTTAAAAACTAAACATAGGGGACTGCCTTCAGTCTCAGCTGAGACTCTCTGACTTTGGGCTTCTAAAGCAGTGCTGAAACTATTAAACACTATGCAGACTTTTGAATTCAGACTGAGTGTATTTTTCATTGTGAGACAGCCATTTGTCTATGAGAGCAAATAGTGGAAGGTAATGGCCCAAAAGTGATGTGTTTGGATGTCATGCTGACAAGGGTGTCATTGTGATGGCTATCTTGATTGTTTCTTGATGGGAAGTAGAATCACCATGGAAACCCAGTGCATGCCTCCCACCTGTCTTCTGTCAAGTCTTGGATCCTTCCTGCTTGACCATCTCTTCTTCTAAACTGTCCCCTTCGTTTATTGCTATGCAAAAATATGTGATAAAAGCAACTTAAGGAAGTGTTTATTATGGCTCCTAGTTTTAGAGTAAAGTCCATAATGGCAGGAAAACAGAAGGCAGGAGCTTGAAGCAGATGGCATTGTCTATGACGGATTGTTTTATTTTGGTTTGAGACAATCTCATTATATAGCCTGGGATGGTCTAGAACTCACTATGTAAACCACACTGTCTCTAGCACACAGAGAACTGTCTGCTTCTGCTTCCTGAGTAGTGAAATAATGTATATGCCACCATTCCTGGCACTATACGGGACTGCTTGAGATTTTCTTCTCAGAGGTTTTTGTTTGTTTGTTTGTTTGTTAAATATAAGAAGACCTGCTCTAAATATGGGTGGTATTCTGTGTCCTGGAGTCTCAGACCAAATGGGAAAGTGTGATGAGCACAGGCAGTCAGTCATCACTTTCTGCTTCCAGACTAAGGGTATCATGGGACTAGCCACCTCCAGCTCCCACCATCATCACTTTCCCTCCAGTGAGCATTCTGGAGCCACAAGCAGTAATAAACACTCTCTACATTAAGTTGCTTTTGTTACATATTGTAGCATAGAAAGGAAGAAAGTAAAGCAGACAGTTTGAAGAAGATGTTCAAGCAAGGAACCCTGACTCCTAAGGAAATCTAGAAGATGACGTAAGGCAGGTGGAGAAGTAGCTAATATACAAAGAAGGAGGTGGAAAAATCATAATAAATGAGGAAGATCCTGCTAAGAAAGAATAAGGGTCATTGGGCAAAAGCACTTGGTGCAAAGGATGATGACCTGAACTTGGTCCCCAAGAACCGCATAATGAAAAGAAGGAACCAACTCCCACAAACTGTCCTCAACAAAACCACATTGAGGCTCACACACACACAGGCACACACACACGCAGGCCCACACGCATGCACACGAATTCAACAAAAACCTTTTTAAAGGACGGATATTAAGTATCTCCAATTATAATAAAGTACATCTGTTATACTTCCACAGGGAGGTTAAAAGCATACTGTTTTACTGTCAACCATGTCATTAGCAATATGAACAAAGGTTCCCATGAGGCATTCACTAGGAATGGATGCAGAGAGGCTGCATCGAGAAGGTTCTCGTCAACTTTCTCAGTAAAACGCCAACCTTCATAGAGGCACCATGAAGGCAACAGAGTCTGCTCAACTGCCCCAGTCTGCACCTCCATCTGATCAAATGCTCAAGCCCTGAGTGTACTCTCTGCATGAGGAGAACAGGAAGCCTCTGGTGCCACCCAGTTAAGAGATGTTCCTTTCAACAATCTGTCAACTGGATTTTCTATTTACTAGCAACCTGGGTGAGAGGCAAAACTCTTGATATTGTCCAATACAAGACCATGCAAGTTTGATAGATGGTTGCCTGAGGCCACACAGTGAGCTATCCTACTACATAAATGAGGGCTACAGTCCTTCCCCTGTCACCAAGCTCTTGAAGCTACTTCTGGCTGTGTTCTTGCATTTGCTGGCCAGCTCGTTGCTCAAAACATTAGTCAGTAAGGACCAAACTCAGGAAGCACATCACCTCAAAAGTTCTGAGTCAGAAATCTCTGTGACATGCACTCAAAAAGGGAAGGGAGGAAGGGAGGAAGGGAGGAAGGGAGGAAGGGAGGAAGGGAGGAAGGGAGGAAGGGAGGAAGGAAGGAAGGAAGGAAGGAAGGAAGGAAGGAAGGAAGGAAGGAAGGAAGGAAGGAAGGAAGGGAGGGAATCCATGAGAGGGAGAACGGAAGCCCTCGGGAGTGGCTGAGCACGTAAAAGCACCTCCTGCAGTGCAAGCTGGATGGAGTCTGGATCCCCAACAGCCCACAGAAACACCTGGTGGATTTGGTGAGTAGTTTCAGCACTCAGACATGGGGGATGCACAGGGAACGCTAGCTAGCCAGACTAGCCAAACCGGCAAGCTGTGGGTTCAAGTGAGACACTCCACCTAAATTTCTAAGGTCAGTCAAGGAAGACATCAACCTCTGGCCCCTGTATACAGATACTCTCACTCAAATTGGGCACCTACACTCATATGACCACACGTATGTGTAAAAAGAGTGGTACTGAAGTACTCCCAAACATAATTCCTGTGTGAAGTGTGGGAGAGCACCCTGGCACCTGAACCTCCAAGAAACATGAAAGAGCTCCCAGGTGTCCTGCAGGGTGTGACAAGCCCTCTCAAATGTCCCTGGCAATTTTCTAGACAAGTTCATTGGTCTCCATGACTTCTCTGCTTCAATTTCCCAGTGTCTTACTCCCAGCTGACAGTCAGTTTCTTTACCCAGATTTGTACAAAATAAGGGAGCAAGGCTGCTATGCCATTACACCTAACATCAGGACCACTGGGAGTAGTGGGGAGACACAGTCTTCACCTCCTGACTCCTCTTTGTCTGGAAATCCAAGGAAGATACCTTCCAGAGTCAGATTGTGAGTCCAGGATGCCCAGACTTCTTTTAAGCAGAACTTTATCATATGTAGACGTTAAGGGAATTTGAAATTCAAATGTATCATTAATGGAGTGCTTCTGAAACCCTACTTTCAAAAACCTTACAACACTGCTTTACGTATTTATTTTTTACAAAAGCAACTCTAAAATAATGAGAAGTAATCCTTTTCTCTGGGTGGTCCTGGTTGTCCTGAAACTGCTCTGAAGACCAGGCTGGCCTTGAACTCACAGAGATTCACCTGCCTCTGTCTCCTGAGTGCTGGGATTAAAGGCTTGCACCACCACCGTGAGAAATAGTCCTAATGTGCACATATTAGGTAAGGCTTCTACACCAATAACTGCATTTAAGCTAAAAAAAAAAAAAAAAAAAACCAAAAAAAACAACCTAATCCAGGCTTGATTCTACAAAAGAAGTAACTGAAGCACAGAGAGGGCACCTGCCAAGGCCAGGCTACACAGGTTAATCACCGACCAGATGCAGAGCCCCATTCAAATGCCACACCCATCTACTATCAATGGCAGAGCAAAGTGTGCGATGGAGTCCAAAGTCTCTAGGGCTCCCTAATTAACTGGCTGGCTGTGTGAACTCAGGCAAGCAGCTTAGCCTCCTTAACACCAGTTTCTTCTTTGGTGAAAGTGAACAGTCATGGTGTCTGTCTTTACTGTGGTGGCCATTATGTGAGTGAATACTGGTAAGACATCTAAAACTGTGGTTGCATATGAGAAATGTATACTGTGTTAGTTGTAATAACATAGGTATTATAAAAACAAATCCATCTTTGTATCTGAGTTACAACATCTTCTCTAATACAAGAACTCTGACGCATCCATCTTGCTACCTCTGGAACATACTCTCAAGATGCAAAGACTCTCTACAGGGAAATCAACAGACTGTTGGGATCAAATGTTACATGGTCTCAAAGAGAAGACCTCACATATAAGTCCCGTAAACCACAATCCATCGGGCACTGGGGCTCTAGCCAAACACAGCAAGTAAATCCAAAAGCAAAGGTGAGCTAAAATACAGACTGAAGGGCAGGAAAGAGAACAGGAAGGTTCAGAGCAAGGCCAGCAAGACTGAGTGACCAGTGCCCCTAAGGCAGACACAAAAGCAGTGGAGAAAGGAGGGGAGCTGGGAGAAAAGTCACATGCTTTAAGAGACTGTGACCGCTCTGGCTAGGCTGGCCCCTTAGTGGTAGGCTGCTTGTCTCAGACCCAGAGGGGTGTCAACCTGAAAAAGGACTCCTTCTTCTGCCTAAAGACCTCCCAGCAACCTTAGGCAGCTGAGATGGCAATGAAGTGCAGTTAGATCTCACACACACACACACACACACACACACAGAGAGAGAGAGAGAGAGAGAGAGAGAGAGAGGGGGGAGAGAGAGAGAGAGAGAGAGAGAGAGAGAGAGAGAGAGAGAGAGAGAGAGAGAGAGAGAGAGAGAGAGAGAGTAGACTGTGATCCTAATTATAAAAAGGAAGGAACACTGGCATGGTAAATTATGCACTGGTTGTGTTTTGTTCATTTGTTTGCTTGTTTTGTTTTTAAAGGTCAGAGCCAGGGATCCAGAATGCATTTCTATATGCTCAGGAACCCTACGAAGTACGAGGACATTTTCAAGTAGGCCTGTTGGAGTAAGTCCACATGCCCCTAACACAATAAAAAATATGTCTTCTCCAAGCTTGACCACTCATCACAGGACAAGGTAGGAATGCAAAGAACCCTGGCACATGCTAAGAACATCGTTAACATTAGTGGGCTCTTAAACCACCAACATAGTACCCTGTAAGCCATCGGTTACCACACACTGATTGGCACATTCAAAGTGCCAGAGCCACCCCTCAGCCAGCTTCTGCTGCATGTCCAATGTTCTCTCCAACTCTGCCCTGGTGGCTTTCTCTAATTTCGGTTCCCATGCCCACAAAACCCAGCACCCTGTTTCTATGCTAATGAACCAATTGCTGTCGGTTATGACTTTATTATTCTCAATACCTTTCTCCGGCAACCAATTACTCTTTCCAAATATCACTTCTCTGAAGTTTTATCCAATTGTCTGGGCAAAACAAAAGGTGTTTCTTTAGCTCTCTGCCTCTTCAACAGATGGGACAAACCCCACTAGCTGAAATAAAGAGTAGACTAAATAGGCCATAGTATGCCTCAAAATACCTACTATACCTCTACTTGCCAATAGGTACCCAAGGATCAGCAGTCCAACCAAGCAGAATGGCACTATCTGACCAATGTCTATTAAAACGCCATTTGAAGTTCAGGTTCAGAACATTTGACTCACATATATTCCCATTCCCTGGTCAGAAAAATGGAGAAGGCAGCAGCTTTGTGCCAGAAGAGTGGGAGTCAAGTCTCCAGTCTTGACATCCTGGACAATTATGTTAGGAATATGGATCCTTGTGCCCACCTATTAATGCAGGCTCCAAACAAGGACTTAGGGATCTGACCTCTTACATACTCCAGTAACTCATAAGAGGAAGCAATCTTGGGAACATATAAACCCAATTTTAAAGTACAGTGTCATGCAGTTCCCCAAGTGTGGTTAACAGGCAACAATGAGGAACACACAGGACACAGGAATATAGTACAGAGTAATCAGACTACAAGCCTAGTGATGAGCTTGGCCATGCCCCCCGGAAGCAGCAAATGGCAGGCAAATGAATGGGAGTTAAGAACCTACATGTCCAGTCATGGCTCAGAATATCTGAAGACCTGCCATGAGAAAACAACAGGACTTGCTTGGTACAGTCCAACACCAAGAACGTGAAAGCAGAGTCCTCGGGAAATGCAGTGAGGTCTATGCAAGAAGTAGGCCTGACCACAACTTGTTACAGTTTTCTGAAAAAAACTGTAGAATCAGATATGCAGCTGTTCTAGAAAGCTCCTTAATGACCCTAGGACTCTCTAAGTTCAACATTTAGGCATATTTTCTGTCTCACATTCAAAATCTGCCAAGGTGATTTACAGAAACACTGGGCAATATGCACTTTGGCCTATAATTGACTAACATATACACACAGCATTTACAAGAAGCAACAAGGAAATCTGTAGATTATCTGGAATCAGATGACAAAATTCAAGCACAACACAACGTACAACATAGTCCCTGGTGTGTTTAAAAAAAAAAAAAAGTGAAAGAAGCAATGGTCAAGAAAGGCAGCAAAAATCATAGAAATTTTCTTGAGGACTGTGAAAAGGAAATAATATCAAACTTATAATCTCCCTGCTTCAGCTCCAGAGGGCTGAAATTATGAGTAGGTACCACCAATCAATAATACAAAGAACTCTCAAATGTAGGAATATGACTAACTTCTATCAAATTTTTCCATGCTGATAGAAACTTACTTTTAAATTAAAAAAGAAAAAAAAATCCCACAGATGAGGACAGTGCTATGTGGGAATGACATGACAGGCCCTTGTGAAAGCTATGATAGATACCTCAAATACCTGGTATCCCTATAAGGATCAAGAGTACTGAAAGGCTTAGATGGGCATCCAACCTTTTGACACTGTCATCTACCAATGCACTGGATGAACTCAGTGACATTTTGGACACATGCAATCCATTCTACAAAAAAAAAAAAAAAAAAAAAGGTTTATGCTTTGGAAATGCATTCAAGAGTCTGGCCACTTGCGTGCTGTCCTGGCTAGCCTTGAATTGTCAACGTGACACACTCTTGAGATCCTGCCAGCTTCCTTCAAGACATAAGATGAAATAAACATAAAGGGCATAGAATGAAATAAACCCTTTCCTCTCCTGGGTTGCTTTTCGTCAGTGTTTTGTCACAGCAGCAGAGTAGAACAAAACTGCCCTGTCTCCTTCCTGTTGCTATGACAATACCTCAACCAAAAGCAACCTCGTGAGGGATGGATCTATTCTGTTTACAAGTCTCAGGTAACAATCCATCATGAGAGAAATCAAGAAAAGAACTCACCCACAACTGAAGAAGTCAGCAGAAACCATGGAGGAACCCTGCTATCTGGCTCACATCTAGCTGGCTTTTTTTTTTTAATATCCCAGAATTACCCACCTAGGGATGGTGCTGCCCTCCTGCATCAATTAATAATCAAAACAATGCCCCACACAGACTCCCACGGGCCAAACTGACCTAAGTAACTCTCCCTGTCAGGTGACTCTGGGCTGTGTTAAGTTGGTAATGGTAACATGTGTACTGGTGATGGCTGTTCTCAAATAAGCAGGACAGCATCGTGGCAGTCTTTGTTCCTCTGGCCTTTTCTAGCATGTGGAAAGGCTTGCACCCAACTGAGTGTCAGTCTTCCTCATGTGCGGGACAGACTTGCACCTCCCAAAAAAAATAAACATGTAGGTTAAAAGTCTGCAAGATTCAGTGAGAATGGGTTCAACGTTCAGCTGCTCTTCCTCACATTCTGAAGGTGCATGTTCTACAGGGACAAAGTGGGGGAAACAGATGAAAATTTAGTTATAATCAATGAGATTTCAATACTTTGGCAATGGCAGACGAGATGGCCATTTGTTACCTAACCCTGAGTGAACCAGAGCTAAAATGTGAACCAACCAGTCTACTAGGAACTGGCCTCCTGCCCAGTGACAATCTGAGCCCTGGAAGCTTGCCCTCCCCAGCAACCATTAGCGACACATGCTTTCACTGCTCCCAGCCCTGGATTGTGAAGACGGGGGATGCCAACAACTTTCCTGCTTTGCAGACACTAAAGGGATCTTTCCGGGGTAGAGTATAGCAACTCTGACAGAATAAACCGCATCTTTCTTCTGACCTCCTCCACTCCCGCTGCATAGGCATTCACTGAATGCCTTTCTCTGGCTTTTTGTGAACCTTTATTTTAGAGCTGCCCATTTGTCTGAAGAGTGAAGGGTCAAGTTTAAAGTGTGGCCCTTGCTCTCCCAAGCACGTGAGCCTTTGCTGTCTCTATACCCTCTCCTCAGCACCTCAGGTCCCCTCCACTGCTATGTTCTTATTGCCAAGGCTCTGTACCCTTTGGCAGTTCTCAGAGCAGAGCTCCTGGAAATGCAGAGAGGGTGAGAACAGAGAGACATGGCCTCTCCACAAATGACCAGTGTGGTGATGATATTCTCTTTGACAAACTTTATTTCAAAATCAGCACTGAAATACTCTTTACGGTCCCCACTTAAAAAGCGGGAACAAGTTAATCTTCTATTAAAAAGTAAGTTAAAAAAAAGAAGGGGGGGGAGTGAAAGTCAAGTGATATAAAGAAAAGTATTAACTAACCATCACATCCTTCCAAAGCCAACTTCGCAATGTAGCTCTGCCGACACATCCCTTACCACCTCAAACGGTGCAGCAGCTCTAGCTCTACTGTCTAAACAGAGCAATAACCTGGAAGGACGGTAGAAAGGGCAAGAACAAGCAAAGCCAGGTGTGGTGATGCATGCCTACAACTGCAGTCCTCCAAAGATGGAGGCAAGAGAATCGCTCCAAGATCAGGACATGAGGAACTACAGAGAGTCCCACGATGGCAAGGGCCACATGAGGCCTTACCTCAAACTAGCAAAAGAGAGAGAAGAAAGAGGAGGAAGAGGAAGAACTACTCACATAGTCAAGACAATGGAATATCTCATTTCAGAATAAGTAAGACACAGAACAGAGAAGCACAGCCATAACTCACACTCTGAAGTCCCTGAGCCACGGTCATAATGTGTACGAGGCACCGTGACAAGGGTCCACGGTATTTTTAGGGGCCCTCAAAAGTTCCTTAATGTCAAAAGGTTTAAAAAAAAAAAAAACTGAGTGACAATGAATACATAATAATGGCTCAACCCTAAATTGTATTTGTCTAGTACAGCCATAAACTGTAACTTACATTTTATGGAAGAAGTGGCCATCTAAAAGCAAAGTGCCATAGGAATGCCCAGAGAAGTCACCTGTGGCT
Source organism: Cricetiscus sungorus (assembly GCA_030556225.1). Taxonomy (NCBI): domain Eukaryota; kingdom Metazoa; phylum Chordata; class Mammalia; order Rodentia; family Cricetidae; genus Cricetiscus; species Cricetiscus sungorus. Next base: position 2,707,841 of record JANBXA010000740.1, on the reverse strand, counting down.
TTGTTCTTAGGGAACAAGCAGAGAGAGTGAGCAAGTTACTTGGGATCCAAGGCACACAGAACCCACAGAACCCACATGCCACTCTGCAGAGAAAGCCCACGGAGAATCAATGCCGCACACCGTGAAAAGCACGGGGTAAACAAAGGAAGCGATGTTTGCTTTCAACTGTTCGAAGCTGGGTGAGCAGTTCTTATGTGTCCTCTGAAATGACAGAGGGAATAAGCTCTAAGACCCAGAGAGAAGACACAGAGAAATGGTTCTAGGTGGCTGGCACTACAAGACACAAGCGAGGGGTGCCCAAGGTGCCTGGCAGTTTTGTGTGCTATTCATTATTTTTCCCTGCTCATATCTACTTCACAAACAAATAGCAAGTTACGATTTTACTACACGTGACTTCGGAATGCACTTTTTCCATTATAGCAAATACTGCCCCATGCCTTTCAATGAAGCACCTGCATTTCAGTAATGTATGAATAACGGACGCCTTCTTGTGGTAGTCTAGACAAAAATGGAGAAACACTGGCTGAGGGATAAAATGAGAGGTGGAAAATCAAACTGGTTGGACAAGCAACATCCACTTGACAAATACTGATTGACTGACAGGCTTGCCTGCCTGTTAGAAGACCCTGGGGCTGGGGAAGGAGGCAGTGCTTTCCATAGTAGGAGACTGGTATGCTGCTAAGAAGTGTGTCCACGCTGGAAAAAGCTCTTGCCAGGTGCCTGCACAACCAGCCTGGGACACAGAGACCACTCTGTTTTATTCCAGAAAAACAGTACGATATTGGAAGCTCAAAAGGTAAAGTAGTTGCTGAATGACATGGGTAAGAGTTACCTGGAAGCAGCCTCAAGCTCCTTTCTTTCCAATCCATCACATAAACACTGCCAATTTTAGGGTCAGATGTGGGAGAGGAGCTCTTAGAGTTAACTGCACTGTGTTTTACACTGATGTGCTAACCTAATTAAAATAGATTTAGCCCCAAGAAATGCAGAGCCTTGAGATCCAAAACCCTAAAAATTCAGTATAGTCTTAGAGAATGGCCTAAAGGCAATGTTCATAAAAAAGACTGCAGAAAGGTTTTAACTATGCGGTAATTTGAGTACAAGAATCATGTGCCAGAACTACACATATTAACTAAAACTATAAACTCACCAGGAAATCCATCAGTCACGTACACTGAAATGTTTCGTTTCTTTCCCTGAGGACCTGCATAGAGCTCCTGCTCACCCCAGACAGGATCCCAACACACATGAAACAGTGCTATTCAGTTCCAGTTTGGTGAGCTGGTGAGCCTCCAGCAGCTGATTTACTAAAAAGCCCCCTCCACGACAAATGACGACCACTACTAGACGCCCACCCCCAGTCAACCTCCCCTCTCCTGCAGACTCTAGCTTCTCGCCCACCCAACCAAAACCACAAGCAGCAGAAACAGGATTAAATACAACAAGGTGAGGTGGGATGTGACTGGCGACCTTCCCCCAACCCAGGTGTGCGGGTTTCCTGAAGGTAATCATGGCAGCTGGTTTCCAGATGACAATGGTCATCCCGTACCCTGATGATAGTTCCACAACATGCATCTTCTAAAGGCTTCAAAGTATTATTTCTCAAAGGACAGTGCTCTGCCCCAGGCTAACAGACCTCCCTTTGTTTGCCACGTGCCAGGGAAAAAGGATGTGGTGAGACATGACACCTCTCCAGTGGCACAGCCTAACAGAATAACCAAACTAGGGAAATCTCTAGTGGAAAGGATGGAAGCTTTGGGAGCTGGGGATGGTGGCGTACTCATGGCTTCACCCCCTTTTCCTCTCCACCTGGTTTTCCACCTCTTTGGTCTGCTGGACAGACTTTCCCATCCCTTTACACATGCCAAAGTTCCTTCACAGTCTAGGAGTAAATAACCCAGGGTTCTCCTAACAGCAGTTTAACTCCCCAGAGGTTTTTAACGGGCACTTACATGAAGCGGGGTAATGAAATACCGTGCTTTTCAAGCACTTCCCCAATTTCCTCTTGAGAGACATCTCTCCTTCCCTTCTTCATAGTCCTACTTGCTAGGAGCACAAATACAGAAATACGGTAAGGCAAGATGTGTTAACTAAGGGTATGTTTAGAAACAGAATGGAAAAAACCTTTCCCCAAAATGCCTTTCCATTTTTGCCCCTCCCCATGGCATCACTCGGCCACTTTCTAGAGAGACCCTCCAGTTATCTGGCCCTGCTCTGATGGTTCCCTGTGTGGATTCCCCCCTGCTCCCCAATACACTACAATTTTAGCTGTGCTCCATCCTCCCACAGTCCACACCCATGGCTACTCATGGGGTCACTGCCCTCCCTGGAAGCTTGAAGTCAAGCTAAACTCTTTGTACCAAAGTGTTCTGCTGTCCTATGTGAGTCTGTCTTCTCTGCCTTGTGACTCATGCACCAAAGGATAAAAGCATGTATGAGATGAAATTAAATGGGGATTTAACTACCCACTGCCATTTCCTAAAAGCGAAAGGAAATAGATTTGGCAATCACTTCAATGACCTTGACATCTATTCTGGGAAAAATGTCAAGAGCACATTAAAAAAAGAAGAAAAAATTAATCGTGAAAGCATTTTCACCTAGCCCCTTCCTTAGCTTTCTTCGTGCCTATAACATCATCCGTTCACACACATATACACAGCCACATATAAAGCTCTCCATGGTTTGTGAAAACGATATTCTGAAATCTTGAGATCTCAGCCTCCTCTTTGGAAAGATTGCACCACAGCCACACCACAATTTATCCAACAATTTCACAGACAGGCATTCGCTTAATTTCCCTTTTTCCGGGTATTTGTTGCTTTTTTGCCACCACAGAAAGAAGCTGGCAAAAAACCCTTCACTGTATATCTCAGTGCATTGACTGCCCTTCCAAGCAGGATGCCAGAGCTGGAACTGGGTGCTGGGATGCCTTCAGAAGGGCTGTATCTACCCAGTTGGCCACCTCAGCCCTACATTTCAAAGGCAGGTTTTATAAAAGATCAAATGTATTTATTCATATGTGTGTATACAGATTATCCATGGAAAGATATGAAGCGACAGATGAGTGTCCATCGGGGACTTTATAAAGGGTGGGAGGGATGTCTGCCACTCATCGTACAGACCCGTCTCTGGATGTTAGGCATCACTCACTACAAACATGACTCTCCTTATAGTGCCTATGGGAAAAAATTGAAAGTACTGACTTTCAGCACTGTCTTCACACAAATTCAATGATGTAAAGCCAAAAGCATACAGAATTTAGCTTAAACTTCATCTGTTTTGAGGACCAACAACACAATCAAATCTGTAGAAACACACAGTCAGGCTCTGCAAGGTGATAAGAGTGCAATAAAGAAAAAGACTTGCAATATGTCAGGTAAGCAGGTGTGGTACAGAGCTGAGTGCCAGGTGGCAGGTGTGGTGCTGGGGGAGTGACACCTCCAGGCTCCTTTAGCAGACGGCTCCTTAGTAAGCAGGCAAGGCACCAGCCAGTCTCGGGGGCTGGACTCTTTGAGGTAGAGTAAAGGTGCCAAGGTGCCTCTTTTTTTTTTTTTTTTTTTTCTTCTTCCTTCCTTTTCAAACACTCCTGATTTTTTTTTTTCCAAGGTTTCTGAAATTGACATTGAGATAATTTCCATACTTGGAGCAAACAAAACAAAACAAAGCAAAATCCCTCCTTTGAAAATATCAACCCAGTTGACTGTTTCTTAGGAGTTAAAGCCCTAATTAAAATTCTGGCACTTTCTCAGTCTTTAATGAATGTTCAGAGGGCTTTTCAAGGAGATAGAGTTAGATTTTTTTCAAGGAGATGGAGTTAAGATTTTTGGTTCACCATATGTAAAGGGGCCGAGCAGCACAGAGCAGGTATCTACCCTGTCCTTGCCCCGCCCCCTTGCTCAGCCTTCCAAAGGATCTACAGTTTGTCTAGTACTACACCCTGGATCTGGAAGAGCTTGCAAAGGCTCCAACATGAAGAGCTGTGAGAAGCCAGAATGCTAAACTTGTGGAACCTGTGGAAGGTCTTGTGCTCACTGGGGACATGTCCCTGTGGGAAACAGAAAAGTCTAGCTCCCCGCTCTTCTTCTTTTTCTCCTCATCATGAGGGGAGAAATGAGTTCTGTCACACACCTTACTACAGGCCCAAAGATAAAAGGAAACTGCGAGCTGAAATTACCTTTTCTCTTCCTAAATTATCTGAAGTATCTGTTACAGCAGCAGAACACTGAGGAACACACAAATTTTCCTAGGAAATATACAAAACTGTGACTAAGAAACACATCCCGCATGCATTCTTACTGTGATGATGCTGTACTCAAAGTCAATGACTACAAACAGATGTTTGGATTCTGGCATCCCTAGAAGACTACACGAGGTTTCCTGGTGGTTTCTGTAGTTATTGGGTACCTAGAATTCCCAGCTGAGTCAGTTTTCTTTCTCCTGCTGTTTCTTTTACATAAGATCCAAGAGCCTTTTGGGAGAGATACCAGGGAAAATGTTCCCATAGATTGTGTCAGGTAATGAACGAAGATTTACAATAAGTCCAGAATGCACCCAATATCTATTATGTGTTTTAAGACTAACTTATCCTGAACACTATCACCAAGTCAAGAACTATGAAATACCAAACAAGGAAACTACATACCCTCTGGTACCATGCTCAACATCATTCACGAGTGGAGATCATCTAGGAAGTGCCCATTGTCAAGGGCTCTGAAGAGTAAGGCTCTTCTCATAAGTGGTCCTGACGCTGGAATTACAACAGACATACCTTCATGCAACTGCCCAAAGAGCTCCAGTTATAAAAACCAAACTTGCAGTTAAAACTTTAAATGATTAGCAAGAACAGCACAACAGCAAGTAGTTATTCCACTTCAGATGTTGCAAAGGAAAGATGAAAACTAAAAGCACCAGTATGCTGGAAGCCTGCTAAGCCTGGGCTCAGCTAAATCTGCATATATCCCAGGCACAGAAGTATGCACTCTGTTTTCACAACACTATGGGAAAAGCCCAGTATTATCTTTCACCACTTGCACTGAAAGAAAATACAAATCAAATAATTCTAAAATACGCCCTGACTGACTGTCTCCTAGTAAAATTAAGACCATATTACCCAAGGCAAAACATCTCAGAGGAACTTTTGCTCACTGACAGCTGCCTTAATTTCCTTAAAGGTACAAGGAGCGGTCAAGCTCATTGTCTAGAAAGAGCTCCTAGGCCTTGGTAAGCAAGGGTTACAAACAAGTGTCAATTCCCTAAACAGAGAGGACCTGAGCTAAGCCTCAGGTACTACAATACAATAGTATCTTAGAACATGTTCAGCGAGCCTGTGTGTGTTTGTGTAGGTGTGCGTGCGTGCGTGCGTGCGTGCGTGCGTGCGTGTGTGTGTACACGCACAAGTAGGTGAAGGGACAGAGTAAGTATGTGAAAGAAGAAAGAACGGTAAACCTCACATAGGAAACTATGAAGGGGAACCTAGCAGACTGGTGACTTGTAAGGGCATGACATTTTTTACTACAATGTTAAAGAGAACCATTGGACCCAATGTCTATGTACCTCATACAGTAGAATCCGTGCAATAGTATAGTACAGGGTTCTTACCCAATGTTCTGTCCTCTCTCCAACAAATGAATCAGCAATTCAGAACGGGAATCCTTTCACATAGTATGTGTGAAATGGAGCTGGGTGCTTTTGCTTGTATTTGCTGCATTCCTCGTGATGTCTATGGTAAATTTACCACCCTCACTTAAGGATTTTTTAAAAAATGGAGGTTTAACAGTGATAAGCAACTGTGCAAGATCACATGGCCTTCAGATAGTAGAAAAAGGGCATAACGCTACATGTGCATAATACCAAAGACCTATACAGCAGTGTATCACATAGTGTGGCACCAAGGCCATCTGCAATAGCCCATAGGGCCCTTACTAAATCTACAATTCCCTGGTACCATCAAGAACCGCCAAGGTACAAACAAGGAGAAACGGATCCGATTCATAGGACCTGGGCCTTGGGAATCCATTTCTTTACAGAACTCTCCGATGCTCGGTTTAAGTCTCTGTGCTTAAACTCTGTGTAGAGAACCGCAACTCAGCTACTGATTAATATAAAAAGTCTGGAAGTGCATCTAGTTAAAGTGTTCAACACACACTGCCATGGGCCCACACATTTGCTGTTTAAAACATCTTAGGGGAACCCATTTCCCCAAGATGTCTCCTCTGGAGGACAGCGACACAATTTCACAATCATTTCGGAATTTTCCAAGACCAACAAGAACTGCATATTTATCTCCAACAACAACAAAAACACCTAACTAAACTGTCTTTGGTAATTAGAAATTCAACTCTTAGTCACTTAATGACTACATCACTTTGGAGAGCAAGTCTGTAAAAAGCCATGTTGAAAATGAAGGGAACCAGAAGTACACTCTACCAAGCAGGCCACACTGTTCAAATATCTGTGTTCTGCCTCTTGCACTGAATGTGGGCTCATCAGTGAGTCAGCCTGTTGTGACTTCATGACCACAGCTCATGTGAGCACAGGACTAAATTTCCTGGTAGCTCCACAGCCTGCGTCTTTAGACTCAGTTCTCTGGCCCGATCATTGAATGTTATTTGCAAAGGTCCAGGACATGCAAACAAAAATGGCCAATGACACGCAGACGCAGGAGGCTGATGCCTAAGGAGTTCCAACACTGTTTGGAAGTGTGAATAAATTCACAAAGTGGTTAAGTTGAGGGGCAAAGCATCTACTCAGACGTCTAAGTACCTTTCAGCTGCTGAGTCAAAGAAACAGTTTCCCCACTATGCAGTCACACCTCTCAGTTAATTCACTGAGTTCAAACACACTAAGGAAATAGATTTACAAAACTGTACTGAATCATTACAGGAAAAAAAAAAAATTGACCTACATTGTAGCCAGCTAACTTGAGCTGAATTCTATAAAGAAACAAATGAGACAGAGCACAAATGGAGAAGTACATTTGCTAAGGGAAGAAAATGCTGCGGATGAGCAAAGGGGGCAGTTCGAACCAAGAAACCTCGGGAGAGATACACTGCTCCTGAATAGGTCCTGAGCTCAGGTCTCAGAACCTACGTTAGCTGCATACAATAAAACCTGTCACTCCAGCTCCAGGGATCTGACACCACTGGCCTCTGTGGGCAGCTGCACTCACAAACAAACCCACACACATACTGCAAAAATCACATAAACATTTAAAAATAAACTAGAGCCAAAGAGAAGCCTCAACAAGAAGAAAAAAAGCAAATGGCTCCCCATCCAGTCTGCTGTTCCCTTGAGCCCCAGGCCTCAGATTACAATCGAGGCCTATTAGCTCCTACTGAAAACTAATTAGCTTCTGAGTTCTTTATCTTCAAAGTTGGATGAGATGACCAAAAAAAAAAAAAAAAAAAAAAAAAAAAAAAGGGAAGACGGTCCAAGACTCTGGCATCTGACTCAAAAGCATCATCCACTTTGCCTCCTCCCCCAGTCCTGAAACCCAACTCAACACTGGACTGCCTTTTCCAAATTCTTGAGTAATTCTTGACTAACTTAATTTTCAAGTGCTGAGCACTTAAAATTGTCAGGACACTAATGCACAAAAACTATTTCCCAGGATGAGGGCCAGGGTGGGGAATCGTGGAGTGAAGCAGTGACAACTTCACAGGGTGGGGACAGACACCCACTCCCACATGGCCATGCTGGGTGGGACAGGTGAAGCTGTACCTTGTGGGTGAGGCTTCTGGGTTTGCCACCGATCTGTCTATAGTTAGGCATTCAAACACGATAATTTACCCACCTGGCCCTTCCATGAGTGGTTGATTTTGTGGCTCGTGGTGGAGCTGACCCCACCCACAGAGCAAGCACAACCACTCCTGGGCTTTCTTAAGGGCAACGGCCACCACGCCCACCCCTCTGTCTGCTCCCTGCCATCTACGCATGAGTCACAACCCTGGCCTCACCCAGAGCTTCTCCTCCCTTTCACAGATCTCCAATATCTCCATGACCTCTTGTGCAGCCTTGCCTCATGATGTGTTCCACTTTCGCCCTGGCCACTCACTTCTCACTGCAACTCCCTTTCTCTGCCCACCCTACAGCATCCCAACTACCTTACTGTGAGAATCCTACAAGGTCTCATGCCTTCCTATCCAGCCACCACTCGTTACATAGGTGGATCGGGTACCCACATCTACCTTTCTCTATCCCAGGCTTGGCTTGCTGAGTGCTTCAAGGAAACAAGCAGCAGAGGCCAGCATCATCAAAACTGCACATGGATCCAACAATACCCACACACACACCTTCAGTTCCCAGAAGGCCCGGTGTTCAACCCCCACCTTGCTCACCCAGCAGGCTGCTGCACCACGAGCAACGTAAAGCAGCCTGAACTTCACTTGCCCAAACTCACCCTGCCCCTTTCCTGAGATGCTGAGCCTGGTAAGCAGCCAGCTGTTCCAGGGTCTCCCTTGATGATGATGGTGATGATGATGATGATGATGATGACGACGACAACAACGCTCTGTTTCAAACCCAGCTGATCACCAGACTCCGCCCCTGCATGGTTTCCAAACATCCACCTCTTTCCTTGTTCCCCTCAGATCCTTCCACAAGCTGCCATTAGGATGCTGTTTCTAAATTTGTCTTACGAGACACTCATTCAACCATGGAAGGAAAGCCAGACATCTTCACCTGCATCTAGGCCACCCACCCGTGACGAGACTCCTTGGTTCTGTGGTGTCTCCTGCCTTTGCCCAGGCTGCCCAGGACCTCCAGAGTTTGCTGCTGGCTCCACAAGCCAGGCCTCTTCATGACCGGATCTAGCCAGCTGCCTGACTCCAATGCTAAACCCACCTTAACATGAAAAGGCGTCAGTCTTTGGCATCTGGCACAGAGTCTTAACCTTGGCCTAGACTTTTCTCACCTAAGCTCTCAGAAAAGCCATCAGGGTCACTTTTAACAAAATAAAATTCCATAGCACATAGCACAGCAAGCTGACCTAAGGGACTAATGTCTGAGTAGGTGCAGCTCGTAGTATTTAACACACAGCTGCTATTGGTATTTCAAAACATGTAACTGTGGTTTCACTTAATTTTTCCCAGAGGGAGGGAGGATTGTCTGGGATGTGGACAGCACAGGCCATGCCTTCAGAAACACTTCCTGCCTTTTGGCTATTTTACTCCTCATTAACACCCCTGCTAAGAGGCAAGGAGGGGCGGAAATGTCCTTCTGTCAACATGACTAATGACCTGTTATCTTCAGTGATGCCACTGACCCTCTGCCAGCAGGATCTGCTGACTCAGCAACAGCCCTGCTGTCCCTCCAGGGTGGATAGCAAATGCTTGCTATTGATATGGCTACCTTGGGCCAGTGCTGCATAAGGCCTACAGTAGACAGACACTGGCTCTGGAGAAACAAAGACGCATTGACCCTTGTACAGGTTGATTTTGTCGTTGCTGTTGTTGTTGTTAACTTGACAAAAAGCTAGAGTCACCTGGGGAGAAGATCTCAATTGGGGAAATCCCTCCATCAGAATGGCCTGTAGGCAAGTCTGTAGGGCATTGTGTTGACTAATGACTGCCGTGGGAGGGCCCAGCCCACTGTGGGCAGTTACCATCCCTGGGCAGATGGTCCTGGGTTATATAAGAAAGCACACTGAGGTAGTCATGGAAAACAAGCCAGCAAGCAGCACTCCTGCTCCAGCTCCTACCTCCGGATCCTTGAGTTCCTGTCCTGGCTTCCCTCAATGATGCACTGTACGTAACCTTCCAGGTAACAGAGACCCTTTCCTCTCCGTGTGGCTTTTTTGGGTCATGGCTTTTACCACAGTCATAGAGAGTAAACGAAACCAGGCAATCCTTAAAGACTAGGAGACACGGGAGACTTAAGAAGGCACGGATCCCATCATAAACAGTCTAGAACACAGGTCAAGGAGTTTATATGTCTGAACTACTCCACAGGAAATAAAATGCATTTTTGAGTACAATAGGTTTTATTTATTTTCTTTTCTTGTGTCCCCCTGTGAATCGGGCACTGAAATTGCCCAATGCCTGAGACAGGCACACATAAATTCAGACCTGACGACAGACAGATAGAAAACACAGCTATAAGTCCCACTCTCCCATATATCCAGAGAAGTGAGCCTTGAGAGGCTGGGAAAGCACAGAGGCGTGCCTGAGGGGCTTTACAGAGGAGGTGACATGGGCACAGGAGAAGGGCATCGCGAGCAAAAGTGACAGCACAGGCAGCCATGGAAAGTCCACAAGTCACAAGCTGAGTGTATGAATGAAAACTTAAAACTTTTATAATACCCTACTTATTTAATTTGTGTTCTCTCACAGAATTCTCCAGACACATGGTAAGAATAAAACCTAGGGGAAATATTTGCATATACACTTAACTCTTTGTTGTTGTTGTTGTTTTGTACAGTCTGAAAAAGAAATAATTACTGCTAAGGATTCTTCTTAGAAAACAGAGACACAGATGGTCTCTGTGTTTTTGGCAAAAGACAGAGGGCTGAGGAGACACAACAGCTACCTGCTGGCCCATGACGGAAAAGGCAGGTATATGAAAAACCCCAGCAGGCTCAGCAGGCTGTGCTGACTACCCACCTGCCTTCCACACACCTCACCTCAGACACAGTAGAGCACCCACACCCCATTCCTACCCTCCTTGCGCCTACCCCCCACTATCTACTTCTCGTCAAAAGGAGAGCCAGACACTGTTAATCCCAGCATCTCTGATGGCTACCACGAGCCATTGACTACCCATGCCTTCCCCTTCTACGTAGGAGGCCACCACCCAAAGCAAGTGACCTACTGACCTAGCACCATTACCTTCAGGTTCCCGGATGTGTGTGAGGTCACCAAACGCCTCCTTAACCAGAGGCACTTCGGCAGGAGAACTACTGTTACTTGTAGTCTAGAGTATTCCTTATATGTGCCTGTCTGTCCAAGACTGGGTGCTAGTGTGTAAAGTGCCAGAGAACTGAATGCATGAGTTACCCGGTGCCTGCCCTCAACCTCAGAGTAAACCTGAACACTGGCACACATAACACCCTAGAATACATAATCTTAGAAGTCTCAATGAAGGCCTATCACAAGCAAGCATCCTCTGCCATATTTACATTTCAAAACCTTTCCCATGGATTTTCCTTTGTAGCACAAGCTACTGAAGAAGGATAAAAGGGAGGTAAAGTTGGAAATGTCGGATCTGACAAGCTTTGTTTTTAGACCTTGGGCAATTTCAGCGAATCACAACGGTTACAGAAAACACTGGGCACACGTAGCCGAACACTGTCCCTAGCCTTGCCAACAGAATGAAGTTACAGAAGACAGAGACATGTGAATATAACACACAGTACATAGGTTGAGTGGCTTTATTTGAATCTGAAACATCCTGTATGGGATGTTTGTGTTTGGGACACTGGTTCAGTATACAGTGGTAAGAACAATGGGCCACGAGGATCAGGCCTATGAAAAGCACGCCCTTGTCCCTGGTTCCAGCTTTTGGCTCCCTAGTCTTCACAATACTCCCTTCTCCCATCAATCAACCCTACCTACCCTGCCATCCTTGCTCCGGCAGTGAAATCCTGAAACGGTGAGCCCATCAAACCTGTGCTCCTCAAGTTGTGTCTGCCAAGTTATTTCTGTGGGAGCTACTAGGAGATATTCATTTTTATTCATGAATAGCACCCAATGGTAGCAGTATGGAGGGAATGTGTGCATTTCCATAAAGTACATTAGGCAGGGTCAAGACTAAAGGCTGCTTCAAGACAATTTCGTGATGTCACACTTTGCAAACAGGGACCAGTAACACAAGCGCTGAGTCAGCACAGGCAGGGTTATAATGGGGCACTGCTCTGACCAAGCCAGTGCCCACCATTCCTATCAATTTCTCTAACAAATGCACTTTTACCGTAAAAATGTATAAGGACTCAACTGTCAACTACCTCCTGAAGGTGAGAATTCCAGACCACTAATCTTTAAGAGATTACGCATGAATGAGCTCATTAATATTCGGTGACCTGATTCTGAAAATGATCTCTCAGCTCAGGGCTCTTTTTCTTAATGATGGAAAAATAGCCCGAACGTCATGAGTCCATTTGCTGCCCTTTACAGAACAGATGGGACTCCTGGCTCAGCAGGGGCCTTTGATATGTTTGACCTTGAGGCAAGAAGATCCAGTGGTTAAGAGCCTCAACTCTTGGGAGACCCTATGTCTCCAAATGCCAGCTCTGCTATAAGTTGTTTAGGGTCTCTGTGCCCCAGTGTCCTGTCTGTAAGAAAAAGCTATCCATGTGAAATGAGGACGTGGGTTTTATGAGCATGAAGTGTGTCAATCATGGGAAGATCTGAGAGTAGACTGAGGCATCATACCCAGAGCACATTCAGTATCTCTGTTCTCATCACCAGACATCCCCTTCTTAATGCTAGGTCTCTTGACAACTCCCACCATGACAGACACTCCTCAGTTCCCATGCAGCTAAATCCACTTATTCAGTCCTCTGTAAACCCAGCAAGATCTCACACCACATGCCATACACCAAATGATGACGGGTGAACCCTGGCATCTTGGTTTCCACTGCTACCCCATCCCTTGCCAAGACTCTAAAGCACCAAGCTCATCCTCAAGCCTCTGCTGTGCTGGAGGGGCTGCTTGCCACGTGTTAGGGCAAGAATCACTTTCCTGAAGGGGCTTTGTGAGAAACAGGAACCTCTGCTGCTTTCCCGTTTCACAGCTTTTTGTTTTTTAACTTCTTTCTTATTTATTCTTTGTGTCTTTCACATCACGCATCTCCATCCCATTCTTATCTGCCCTCTGCCCTTGCAACCTCCCCCTTAAAATAGAATTAAATATATAGCTCTTTTTTTTTTCTTTTCAATCGGAGATTTGCACTAGCTTATCTGGCTCACCTGAAGGTTCCAGAGACACAGACAGATTCTATCTATGCTGCTGGAAAGAACAAAGCCTGAGGCAAGGCCAGTACTCACTCAATGAATACCTGGAGAGAAGAAGGGAAGGTGACAGAGGGCCTGTGAGGATGCAGGAAGTCCTATCCCAGCCCCCACTCCTGAGCCGGGATGCCTCTAAAGCCCAGCACCAACATCCTGTCAGAGCTGATGCTATTCCTCAGGAGCACAGAGCTACAGCCCAACAAACCTACCCTGGGCTAAGCCTGATCCACTGATATTCCTAATGATCTGTCCCTGAACCATAGTTCCCAAATACATTGTCACGGTTATCAAGCCAACCTCTGGGGCTACCACCACCTCTAATTTGCTTGAGCTAATTTACTAAAGACACAAAAAGTCCTGGCCAAATTCTCCAGTTCCTTGCAGCTTTAAACGCTGAGAAAAGACAAACAACTGACAGACAAGAGGCATTCAGAGTGAGCTGAGCGTGTGGGCTGGGGAGAGGTGCGCAAGCGCACACACGTGTGAACGTACACATGGTAACCAGAGAAAATCTGCTGATCTTTCCTCCTTAACTCACTCTGGGAATCAACAACTGACCACAGAAAGATACTCATTTGGAGCAGCTTTGCCTGATTATCAAATCCTTGATTACAATAATTAAGCCTAGATTTGCGGTTCCACTAACCTCACTGAGCAGCCACTCCTGAAGCATTCGCATAACTATGGCACTGCTCTTCTAGTCTTCCTGGGGTGTCAACATGTGAAATTAGCATTTGAGGAAATCAGAACACAAAAGGACCATACACCATCCACATTCTCCACCGTTCGTGTAAGAGAACTGAGCAATGAATGACAAGGACTAGAGTTGTTCCCTAAATCGTGGATCCATATGCACAACAGGGACCGCTGACAGACAAGCTTCTTGATATAATCTTCAGTCTCAGATTTATAGGTATAATCAAAACCCTCTGACTCTGTGTGTGTGAGAGAGAGACAGAGAAAGAGACAGACAGACAGACAGACAGACAGACACACACACACACACACACACACACACACACACACACACACACACACACACACACACACGGACAGGAGTGGCTGAGATCAGAGGACAACCTCCAAGCATCAGCCATGCCTGCTGTCCTGTTTGAAACAAGGTCCTGTTATTTCCTACAGCTGTGTGAGTCAGGCTAGCTGGCCAGATTTCAGAAGAGCCCTCCACCCGCCCCCCATCTCTGTCTCCAGGCAGAGGCTTACTATGATTAAAGCTGTGTGTACTATGTGGTCAGGCTTCGGTGCTAAGTGCTTTCCTTTACCCACCGGGCTATCTCCCCACCCCATGAAACCCACTTTTAACTTCATTCACTCCCCCAAAAGGGGCCAGAAAGTTTCCCAAGAACATCTTTCAAGTATCTAGTTGACATTTTCTCTGTGGTAGCTGTTTTACTCAGCAGCAGAAGCAAACACGGGGACAGGCAGGGGTCTTCTATCGTTTGCTTTAAAGGAAAACAGGGATGTCTGCAGTGAGGAACAGTATCAGAGGATGACTCCACAGACCACAGAGGAAAAGGAAGGCTACCCAGGAAAAGGTTTCTCCTGATCTCTGTCCCGCAGGATCGGGAGCAGTGAGACAGGAGACAGAAGTGTGGCAGCACAGATTCAGTCACTGCCAGGAAGGCCCATGGAACTGGAAAGGTGCAGGGTGTTAAGTGACTCAGGGCAGCTAGCTATTGTGAAACGCAGGTGCAAGTTACAAAAAGGGCAGGAGAAAGCAGATGACAAGAATGTTGCCAAACTTACCCTGCAAGGTGCAGGGAGGCCACTCTGGAGACACCACTCTTTATATCTGTGTCTTAGATCACTCTGAACAAGTATTGAGAAAGGTTTCAAAGGTGGGAACAATGAAGGTCTTTGAGCTTCTAACGCTAAACAATCAACACTGATAAGGATAAAATTACATTGTCTCTTCCTATCTGCCAGCCTCTGGTCTCTATATTGTACAAGTGTTAACACAGTTAATCTTCATGAAAACTTTACAGGGTAGGGACTATCACGCCTTTCTTCCCAAAGATGATCAAACTGAAGCACAGGTTCAGTGCAGACACAGTTGTTTATGCAAAGTTTCACAACTAGAACTGCCATTCGTACTTTCTCTTCAAGTCCAAGATTCAGGCCTGCACTGAGACCACAGTGGAAGGGACAGCTGGGTGGTCTGACTCACAGTCATCATCCCAAGTGGATGCCCACGCTTTGTGCTGCCAGACATCCTCTGGACTACTGTCACCTCGCTCTAGGAACTGAACTGTGTCAAGTAAGACTATCTTTTCTCCTAACACAGTATTGTGTCTTCTTGCAAAAGACAGCTGTCTGCAGCGCCCTGTCCACTGACAGGCCCTCTGAGCTGAGATGCTCAAAGAGCCAGAGCAAGGAGCTCTTCGGAAGGCACACAGCAGTACGTGGTCTTCACCGCTCTGGGGGTACTTAGTTCCTTTAGGAATTCCAGAATTCTTTCCCTAAATACAGACTGCTGGCTCCTTGAAGGCAAGCATTAAAGGCTAGTCTCCTAAAGACCTGGCATAATGGTCTGACCAACCTGACTAGAGCCTACCCAAGGGCTCTTCCGGAAGAGCCCCTGCAGCCTGGGAGAGAGACTGCAAGTACACAATGTTTCATCCAGCAATTACTCTTTAAATTCATTTTAAAGAAGGATTTGCCCAAGCATACAATGTAATCTGTACCAGCACATTTAAACCAGCATGGCTCCTCAAGAATTAGAAACGATTTAAATTCCTAACAGTAGGAGAACAATTTTTAAAAATGATGTAAAGCCTAACTGAAAGCTACATCAATGTTAACCTATAACACAGACTGATATGGAAAATGACCAAGATACAGTGTGAAAGCAGAAAAGAAAGTTCAGCAAAGCCACTCACAGAGGAGGAGTTCTCTTTTTGCTTAAATGAAAATACATAGCCATGTACAATGAGGAAAAAAAAAAATCACGAAGAATCCTTTATTTTCTTTCTTCTTCCTCTTTTTCCTGTTGTTGTTTTTAATGCACTGCCTTCCTATGTAACCCAGACTAGTCTTAAAACTCCCAAACAAACCTCCTACCCCAGCCTCTCACCTACTGGAATTAGAGGCATACTGCTGTGGCAAGGCAAGGATATATTCTTTTAAGAGTGGAAGTTTGGGACTAGAGGGGTGCCTATGTGGATCAAAAGCACTTGCTGCTCCTCCAGGGGACCTGGGTTTGGTTTCCAACACCCAAATGTTAGTTCCCAGCCATCAAATTCCTTGCACACACATAGTACACATATATACATTCAAGCAAAACATCCATACACATACAAGCAAAGGGGAGGGTTTCCACCATTAAGGAAATGATAAAGAAGTGAGTCAACAGGTATGCTGAGTCTGTATTCATCATTCTGTAATTTATACAGACACTGCAATACCACCCTGTGCTCCAAAACTTACCACTATTCATTCTTCTAAAATATTTATAAAGAAAAATAAAACAACTAATGGGTGATATCGTAACAAGAGAAATAGGCTTCTTCTTTATTTTTTTTTTCGTTTAATTACTTCAAGCTTCCAACGCAAATCAATCTTATCAGAAAAACAAGTTGACACCACAGCCCACACTCAGCCTTAGTAACAGCATGAAGACGGGTGTTTCGAATCAAGCGCAACAACCTGAAGTTGCGTCACATCCTGTTTGGAATCCACATCTGGCCCTCACCGGTGCCCATCTAAGCCCAAGCCCTTACCCTCCGCCTAAGATGACTGTTCCTCTTAATTATGTTTTTCAAAGAAGCAGGAGTGAACTGTGCCACAGAGGTCCCATCTAGTCAAACCATCACAAAATCATCCAGACTACTCCATAATCAGGTATAACAACACCTCCTCCCACCCAAATGAGGCAAACCCATTCCTTGAGGTTTCTAGAAACACAAAATAACACACACACACACACACACACACACCATTAGAACATCTAAAATGCCACATGCAACAGTAAATTACCATCTCTGTCCACTAAATGACACCTAAGAGAAAGTTAACAAGACACCCAGAAGATCTTTTGAGCACTTCCCAACGCCTGACCCATGATCTCATCGCCCTCCACGCAGCTCTTGAGGCAGAAGGTAGTGTGAATTGGAACGGAGCTGTACAGCTGTCCAATTTGCCCTTGACCTCCATGAACACCCCTCAGCTGCCCATCACATACTGCAGCCCTCCTTCCCATGTTGCGACTGTCACCGTTGGTACTGCTGACATTCCATGAAGCCATCAGTGTTTGAACCCCCAAATCTCAAGTCTATTGAAAGTTCATCATACATACATACATACATACATATATACATCCATACATACAGAGATGCACTCATGTTTCTCAGAAAAATGAAGCTCACAGTTACCAGTATCAACTATGGGTACACTTTTATACACATAATGGCCACATTTACTGGAAAACAGAAAAAGATACCCAAGTTCATCCTGGCTGGCCATTTTCCTCCCAAGGCAAAGCCTAGAAGCAAAACTCACAACGTTTTGGCTGAATGCAGGCACCCCACATTCAAGGTAAATGCATCAACATAAAAAAGCCATACCCCAGGTGCATCAGCAGAATGCAAAGGTGATAAAAGTAGTCTAAGAATTCCAAGGAGCGAAAGTCTCAGAGCCTTGTCCCTAGTCTTCCTACAAGTACATCATCATTCCTCCAGCTACAACACACAAGGGCTCCTGACTCATCTCCCATTGTGATCCTCTCTACCCACAGAAATCACCTTCGTAAGGCAAAAACTTGGCTACACAGTACCTAAGAGGCCCACTGACAGCCTCCTTTGCTAGCAGGGTGGAGAGCAACTCGACCATAGTATGGCTCCTGGCCTCCATCACTCAGGTGACCCCCCCTCCTGCTCCACACCTGGACAATGCACAGTGCATTGTCCCCCTCCTTTTGGCCTATTCTGAATCACCTCCTCTAAGTCCTCTCTCATTTCCCCATAAGTATGAAACTCCTTAAAGCTGTAAGAGCCTCCTATAGAGGCTGCTGGTACCCCACTGCCAGTCTTCCCCCCTCCCCTGTCCCAGCTAAGTCACACGTGGTGTGGGGAGTGTCCAAATATCCCATGCCTCTTAAGTTTCTCAAGTCCTTTTCTGCATTTGAAAAACTGAAATTATAATGGCTAATATCTTTGTAATACAGTGTAAGAAAAAATGACTTGTGTAAAGAACCTACTACAAAGTTTGGAACTTAGTAAGGGGTGGTTATGATAATTATGTCACAGACACTATCTAACCTGGGAAAATTACAACTTCTCTAGCTTGCTTTTCTCATCTCTAAGGGTAGGTAGGGAATGAGGAAACCTACGGGAAAGGTGTGAACCAACACAGAAAACAATCAGAAATCAATTAAGAGCTAAACCGTAGAGTAATAACAGGATGTCTGAGAAATGGACTATTTCTCTAACTTCATAAAAGTGTGGATCTGTAGGGAAAACATCACTTTCAATCCTCTTTGCTGTAAGCATTCAGTCCTTAAATGTGTAATTGGTCTTTTATTGAATAATTGAGTTTAAGTAGATAGGCGTGTCACCCCTATGCCTTAGCTCTTACATAAAGAAAAACAATCCTAAAAACCCAATAAAGAAGGGAGACTTCAACAGTAACTTGACATCTCAGGGCGACTGCATAATCTTGTGGATGCTACATGGCTGCTCACAATGTATTAAATAACATTAACTGGGTGCAAGTGCCTGGGTTTTAATCCTGAATAACTACGCCACAGGGGCTGCTACCCTTGCAGCTCCTCGTCCTTTCTCTCTAATAAAGTACAGCAGGCTCTCTGATCTTCCAATTGCAGTCATCACCTGCCTCTCCTACAGCCTCATCTTCTCTTCCCCTGTCAGCTATAAACTATAAAAGAGATGCTCAAAGGGCTAGGCAATAATTACTCATTTATAAAGTCAGCTAAACATTACAGGATGTGTGATTCTTTTAATTGCTGAAAATAATATCAGAACTTTAATTTGGGTTTAACAAACTCCAGGGGTTGGGGGTGGGGACGGGGGCCTCTTTAAACTTCAGCTGAGAAACACTGTAATAATAAGTTCTTGCCACAGTGTTCAGAAAGATCTGGCATTGGTACTGATCTTCGAAATCCTCAGACTAACCCTGTGAAGTAAGCAGAGCTCTAACGCATGCAGAAACTCAGGCTGGAATCGAGTATCCAAGACACAGAGAACTCTGTCTTCAACTATCTAAATCCAACATGTGGACCCCACTGTCCCTTCATGACAAGATCCAAAGAGCCTTGGTAAAAGATAACCAAAAGCAACATGAATCCAGGTGAAACCAAGGCGATGGATATGAGAAACTGAGAAGAAAGATGACATTTTAAGTTGATGACAAGATGGGGGGGGGGAATCCGAGTTCAGTAACTTCTCCTAAATGGGGATGATAGCCCCTTGCTGGAGCAAGCAACAGGTGCTAAAACTGAACCCATAATCATGGCAAATATTCACAGTGGGTAAGAATTATTTCAAAGACGGTCAAAGACGGTACAAGAGAGATGGAGGACAAAACCTTCCAAGCAAAAACAACTGAGTCTGAGAGGGCTGACGGACTAGTTTCAACAGGAAGGGGAATTATGAGGAGTCATTTATGCAACAAGCACTCCCAGGCCCACAATGTACCAGAGTGGCCTAGGTTCAGCCATGAACACCCCTGCCCTCAAGGGGTAATGATTTGGTTGGGTAGACATATAGGGAACACATCAAGCATATAAGGTTTGGGCTTAGTCGGTGTTAAGAGCTCTAGAACTAGAAAACAAATGAGTTAGGCTATGAGAAAGAATGATGGGAGGAGGATGGGTGCTGGAAGCACTTTCACTGGGCCACCAACAAAAGACTAGCTGAAGGCGAAGAGGAGACAACAGAAAATTCTAGAAAGGTAGCTGTTTATTGAGCAAGACCTACTGGGAACAAGGACAAGGCCCTGTGCTTACAGGAGAGAACAAAAGCATGCAAGGCACTTCAAGGAGGCAAAAGCGAAACGGTCTAAGTACAGACACCCAAAGACTCCATGCAGGGGGAAGCAGCAGGCAGATTTAACAACTGTGTCTGCCCAAAACCACGCTCAGGATGAGGTTCCTGACCCTCAGCCTGCACTGTGGGGAAGCCACCACAAAGCTGAGGTAGATTTGATAAGTGACCAACATGCCTGTGGCTGGTGAGTAGACTGATGAAATGAGCTACCTACCCTCTCCATCTCACAGTCGCCAGCATCTGTATTTAAGTCATCACAGGGCTTCGATCGACTCTAAGGATCACAGGTTCTTTCATCTCTGTATCCCTAATAACTAGGAAGTAATAACTTCAATAACTATTTAACAAGGCCAAGTTTAAATCACATGACTCAAGAAGGGAGGTCTATATAGCTAAAAGGTTTGATGGATGTGAGAGACAGAATGGGCCAGACTCATCCTACGTGTTCAGTGTGATTTGTAGTTGTCTTGACGCTTCAGCAAAAGGGGGAAGCCAGAGACGGCATCTAATAGGGTGCAACACCCTGAGAAAAATCACTGCAATTCCCTCTCTCAATTTGTAAATGAAAATGTGGGAGCAAATGAGAGGTTGCAGACCTTTCAGTGGAAAGTAAGTGTCTATCATTATCCCAAAGCCTGTTGCCTAGGTAGAGGGCCTCCCTTTTGGCTGTGCTCCCAAATTACGTACAATAAAACGTACAGCTGGCACCACACTAAGGACTAAGTTCTCCATCAGGAGTAGTGTTACAGTGGTGAGGAGCCTGGAGTTAGAAGCCACCAGTGAGTTATACAGATATCAAACAAGAACAACGGCTAGCCCAAGGAAAAGCTGAATGAAACAAACAGGCTTTCAAGGTAGACATTCCTGTCTGGCATGAACAAACCCAATGGTCAGGGTGAAATAAAACAGACAGAAATCCTTTTTTACAGGACCTCAATTTGAGGCTGTGAGGGCAGTACTTAACCAGTAAGGAAGTCTATCCTTCGGCTTTGAAATGTTTGTTTACTGTATTTACAGAATGCCATCAGACTGTATTTTGAGCTTCTGAGCTGTCACTGACAGATACCTAACACGCCCAAAACTCTCAATCTCCTAAGCCAAGCAAAATTCTGCAGCATGACAGGAAACCTCACAAACTGCAGGAGGGAATGAAAAGCCAATCCAAAGAAAGCTTCCAATTCCACAATAAAACACAAACACTACAGAGAGCTCTGCATGGTTTATAGTCAAGAGCTTTTTACTAAGTCTTTTAATAACTGCATTTCAAATCCCTTGAAAAGCATTAAGTAACATTTGCTACGTTCCGAGAATTATACAACTTAAAGCAGTGAGCTTACCAGAAAAACTAGATCATGTGTTTGAAAATGCCCGCAAAACAATACAAGCCTGACGGAACTGGATGGTTTTCCTACTGAATTAAATTAGGGGAGGGGGAGGTGCTCTGATCCTGGCGAGAGTAATCTTTGTGATTACACAGAGGCAGCCATGGGAACCAAGGAAAGTTAATTCAAGAGGAACAGAACTTAAGATGTTGAGAAAGTACACAGTTCTGATTTGCTAAACTCTTGTCAGCGCTGGAGATCGTTATCGGTCTGTGTTCTAACAAACCCGGACATCTGACCAAAGCGTCTTTGAGAATGACAGGGTATTGGCGTTACCAAAGGACTAACAAGGTATTTTGCATTCCGAGGCTCGGCCTTGAGGCTCTCTCCCCGCCCCCCCCCCCCCCCCGCAGCCTTCCATTTCCTGAACCTTTGGATTGCCACAGGCTTACTTCCTACACATACCTGGGTTTGGGATGCCTTCCCCTTTAACAGTTAAAGCTAAAGTCCTGAGGCAAATTCAAGGGTTAAAAGTTCGGCGTCTCCTCCCGCCCCGACCCTCCAGGAAGCACAATCCGCATCTGTCACTGGACAAGTTCGGCAGGGCAGATGATTAATTTTCGTAAACAACTCTGAATAGGTACGGCATCAGTGTGTGATAGGACAGACCCAAGCAGGCTCTGTGGTGGCTCAGGGAGACAGAGGCGGCGGCAGGGCTGACTCGCGGAGGGAGCCACTGCAGACGAATGGCAGTTCCAACCACGCAACAGGTCCACGACGCAGTGCCCCAGCGGCGGGCACCTGGGCACCAGCTCTCCTCCTGCCCTGCACCCCGAAGCCGCTGGAGCCGGCAAAGCGCCATCTCTCCAGGGCACAGCACACAAAGATAAGGCCAGGAGCACATTCCTTACAGGTGCCAAGATACTGAGGCTTACTTGTGCGCTGCCAGGTCCCAAATGTCCTCTAGGACCTGCTTTAGCCCAAAGAGAGGCGCTCCGGGCCACTGGCCCGGGAACTGGCCGCCAGCCGATCGGCCCTGGGGCGTGATGGGGCGCATGGTCGCCCCCATCTGGGAACAGTATGAGCTACCTGGCTGCTCACCTAACCGGCATTAGATCCCAGACGTGGATCTAAGCTACTTTTAGGGACCAGAACCTTTTTTCCACTAGCCAAGTAACTACTTGTTAGATACCAAGTCTTTCGGTATAAATGAAAAAGAACTTTTATTGGAGGATGAGGCAGGGGAAGCAAGGAGGGCTGGGGACAGCTGAGTGCAGTAGTGGTTCCCCGCTGGCCAGGGTCTGCCAGCGAAGCAGTCGGCCGAGGAGCGCGCGGACCCGGCCGCCGCGCCAGGTGAGGCGGGCACTCACCTCGGGGAGCTCCCGGAGCTGGTTGGCGTCCAGCAGCAGCTCCTCCAGGCTGCGGGCATAGCGGTAAATCTCCTCGGGGACGTAGACCAGCGAGCAGTGGCGCTTGTCGATGGCCTCCACATGACGGTTGCACCGCCACAGGGGAATGCAGTGGAACATCGCCGCCCCCGCCGCCGCCGGAGCCGTGTCCCGAGCCGCGGAGCCCGGGGCTCGGAGCCCGCTCCGCCCGGCCGCCCCGCTGCTCCCCGCCCGTGGCCCGCTCCGCGCTCGTTGCTGGCCCCAGGCTCGCTCGCGCCTCGCAAGGGCTCCACGGTCCCGAACGCTCGGAGGAAAGCCACGGGAACCCTCGCCGCGTCGCGCGCCTTCGCCACCGCCGGAGCGTCCCCTCCCACCTCCCCCACCGCCGCGCTCCGCTTCCTACTCGCGGCAGCCGCGCACTGGGCATGCGCACACGGCGGCACGCGGAGGGCGTGTCCCGGCCGGGGATGCTCCGCTCCGGGTTTTCCTGGAGATCCGGCTCCCAGGAGGGTCGGGGGGACCGGGGCTCCTGCTGCCCCCTCCTCGCTGGGATTTGCGCAGCTTGGGACTCTGGAGGGAACCGCGTTGTAAAAAAAAAAAAAAAAAAAAAAAGACCTAGAAAGACGGGGACCAAAGGCCAAAGGGAGCCAAACAACTTCCGAGTTTTAGTTTTACTCACCGTGCCTCTTCTTCTCGCTCCCCTTCCCCAAAACAACTTTCTCTTCCGGGGTCAGGAAGTACCGCCCCGCCGCGTACCTTGAGCCTGGGGTGTCGCTGGAGCCGAGTCTGGCTTTCTGACCCTCTCCCTCCTTGCGCCCCTTGTCTCCTGCGTCTGCTCACACTCACCGGAGGGCTCTGTCCTGACAGCATCTTCAGTAAGTAGGGCTTATCTGAGATGTAAGCGTCACCCAAGTCTTTAAAATATTTTCCAAGGTTGCTCCGAGAAGAAAGCAATTGGCGAAGGTGCACTTCGGAGCCAGTTCTACGTGGCCCACAGGTGTCCTGGGGCCTAACCTGAGCTGAAGGGAGGGACTGGTCCGGAGACCAGATGAGCCTCCTGCACCTGGCTCCTGTGTTTCTTGGACAGCACCCTGCTCCCTACGAAGGGGAGATTGCAACCCAAGTAATAACTTGGGTGAAGGAGCAGAACTCTTCCTTTGCTCCTTGACACGTTTCTGTTACCATAGCCAGACACTTGAACCATCCACCCTTTATTCTCATGCTGTTCACCAGTCACGTTCTCACAATAACAAAAGACACTCCTTCATGAACCGTTTCAAACATAGTAACAATGGACTGTTTTAAGAGCCTTCTCTGACTCCCCACCCAGCCGCGGAAGCCCCGTGCTCTCACAGCTCAGATCTGGAGAAGCCTACAAGTTTGGCATATTTAGTGACCAAAGCAAAGTTTGCACTGAATCCTGACTCTTCAGTACTTTTAAATGAACGGGGTACTTTGCCCAAGTGGAGACTGGAAGGGACACAGAACCCTCTCCTGCCCAACGGGGGGCGGGGAGGGGGCTCTTTATCTTAATTGAAATGGGAGAAAATTCAGCTATTGTTTCTAGCTCAGGATTACCACCTAGGCCTGCTAGTTACCGCCAGTGCCTAATTCCCGCCAGTGCCCCTTGGTTCTCCGTTTGTGCTGACTTGAGTCCTGCATTCTTGAGGAGGACTTTGAGCCTCCCCTCCTTCATTCTTGCATTCCAGGAGCGCGGATAAAGCCCATTTTCTGTCACCTCCCATGGAAAAATTTGGTTTCTGATTGAGACATCCAAAAAAAATGCCTCATTAACTTTGCAGGTTTTCCAACTGCTCTTTTAAAAATTACAGAAAGCTGACCTACTCGGCTTAATGTTGATTTTTTTTCAGAGACATTCACACTAGATTATTTATGATGCATGTATTTTTAAAATACGGCTCTTCTTTTGAGAATCCCAACCTGAAATAAGCATTTCTATGCTTCCCTGTGTTGTGATCATGTATCTTCTTATTTCCAAAGGCATCATGGCCTTTTAAACAACAGCAGATACTGTCGCTGGCTTTACAGATCCTGTGAAATACCCTGGTACCAGATTCGTGTTCAGTTGACTCTGTATTCTAGTTAGTTTTCTGTTGCTGTTATAAACACCATGACAAAAAGAAACTTAGGGAGCAAATGGTTTGTTTGGCTTATATTTCGGGCTCACAGCCCATCGTTGAGGGAAGCCAAAGCAGGAACTCAAACAGGACAGGAATCTGGAGATAGGAACTGATACAAAATCTGTGGAGGAATGCTGCTTACTGGCTTGTTCGGCTTGCTTTTTTTATACTAGCCCAGACCATCTGCCTAGGGATGGTATCAACCACACTGAGCCCTCCCACATCAGTCTGTAATCAAGAAAATGCCTTACAGACTTGCCTATAGGCCAATCTGATGGAGACATTTTCTCAGTTGAGGTTCCCTCCTCCTAGATGACTCTCCTTTATGTCAAGTTGACAGCTAACCAGCAGAGGAGATGAGGGTTTTATTTGGCATACTTGTCAGGATCACAGTCCATCACTAGGGTAAGTAAGGACAGGAACTCAGAGCAGAAACTAAAGCAGAGGTGGTAGAGAAATGTTGCTTATCAGCTTGGTTTCCTTGGCTTACTGGTCATGCTTCCTTGTGTAACTCAGGACCACCTGTCCACTATAGGCGTAGTAATTCAGGATAGTTTACTGCACAACAACAGTTAATTAATAAAGGTGTACATTATTCACCAGACACATGCTAGACACTAGAAATACAACAAAGATAAGATCACCTTCTCACACAGAGAATGAAAATGGCTCTATTACTGGTATGCTATTTTAATTGCTAATTTTTTGGAAAATGGTATAATCATTGCCTTTTTAAACTACAAATCCAAAGTGGTAGCTGGTAAGATGGAGATGACTGGGAATCCAGAAATCCAGACATATAAAATTTAAAATGAGAGTGACATAAAACTTTGTAGCCATTGGAGCTTTAAAAAAACAAACAAACCAAAAAAAAAAAAAACCTGATAATCCTGTGTTATTAAAAATACAGAGTAACAGGAACTCAAGCATTGCTGACAAGAAAGTAAAATGTTGAAACCATTATGCAAAATAATTTGAAGTTTCTCTGTATGCCTGCCTTAATGATCCAACCATTCCACCCCACAGTATATATACACACAAAAAAAAAAAAAACTGGTTCAAGTTATTTGTCAATGGTTATTTTGTTACTATTAGTCAAAGCATTGAAACAAATATTTATCAACAGATTAACAATTTAGCCTATAGAAATGATGGATTAGAACCCAATGATAAAAGGAAATAAACTACTAAAACATGGTTTTTAAAAAATGAATGTAAGCCTGTCATTGGTGATGCACACCTTTAATCCCAGCACTCGGAAGGCAGAGGCAGGTGGATCTCTGTGAGTTCGAGGCCAGCCTGGTCCACAAGAGCTAGTTCCAGGACAGGCCCCAAAGCCCCAAAGCAACATAGAGAAACCCTGTCTCAAAAAGCCAAAAAAAAAAAAAAAAAAAAAAGGAAGAAAGACAGAAAGAAAAGAAAATGAATGTATCTCAAAAATCAGATCCATGAAAGAAGTCAAATACAAGGCAGGCAGTGGTGGTGGCACACACCCCTTTAATCCCAACACTCAGGAGGCAGAGGCAGCCAAATATCTGTGAGTTCAAAGCCAGTACAAGTACAAAAGAAGTTCCAGGACAGCCAGGATTGTTACACAGAAAAAAAAAAAAAACCTGTCTCAAAAATAAAACAAACAAAACAGGAAAATAAAACATAAACAATAAAGCACATATTATATTATGTAACATAAATTATAAAAAATGAAAACTAATATAAAACGATACAGTCTAAATGAGTGCATGCAGCTAATTTGTGTGGAAGTAGAAGAGGGGCATGAATAAATGACTTGGTAGAATTTGAGAAATGATGGAACTATTTATTTGGGTGATAGTTACATACATGTATGCATTTATTAGACTCAAAACAATCTACTTAAAATTGCAACATTTAACTATACAAAATTTATATGTGAATAAGTTTAATTCTTTTAACTAACAAATAAGAGACTGGCAAGATGACCCAGTGGCACTTGCTACATACACAAGCTTGAAGACCTGAATTTGGCTGCCTGGCACCCATACAGAAGCCAAGTATGGTGCATGAGACTCTGAGCAGCCCAAACAACCAAAAAGGCCAGCTATCTCCAGGTTCAGTAACAGATCCTGTCTCAAGAGAAAGAACAGATGATACTGACTCCTAGCCTCTTCACACATGAGTTCCAGGATGCACATATACACACACACACATACACACATACATACACACATACATACACACACACATACACACACACCACACACACATACACACACACCACACACACATACATACACACAAACATACACACACTACACATACGCACACACACACACCACTACACACACTCACACACATACATACCACACACATACATGCACACACACACATATACACACACACACCCCACACACACACATAAACACACACACACCACATACACACACCCCCCACACACATACATACACACACACACACATACACACACAGAGGAAATGTATACTACAGGCAGCTGTAAATTACAGTCCAGGCTAGGAATCATGTTGTGGTAAGTGGCTACCACGTATCTGCCATATGTCAGGTACTGGATTACTTTTCTGGGAAACAAAGGAAGTGGCAGAGCATGGAGTCTTTCTGGGAGAAAGGCTGTTGTCAAGGAAATGATATCAAGATATAAACTATAATGGGACAAAGGGTCTTTTTTCTAACCTAGAAAATCTATCAAGAGCCTGACCTTTTCATCTTGTAAAGGAATACAGGAGTGACCCTCTGAGGTAGGGGTGTGTGTGTGTGTGTGTGTGTGTGTGTGTGTGTATACAGATACATATGTATCATATACATACACATATATATGTATCAAAGTGCTAATCAAATGATATGCAAAGCAGACACTTTAAAAACAGCTCAATTTGCATAACAACCCCAAGAAACCTTTAATAAATGAAACTCTGGGACTGTAACCATGCTTCCCCTGACTTAAATTTAAGAATTTTTTCCAGAGATTTTTAGAATACAAGAGAAGGATACATCCATTCAAACCATTCAGAAACCTGAGAACATACAGAATTCCACAAATGAGTAATTTAGAATTCAACAATCTTTATAATCAGAAGCAAGGCCACTATCTTGAGGCTCTTATTTCCAATTAGTGCTCCTCCCGTGGCTTTTATAGAAATTACATTCTTGTGTGTGTGTGTGTGTGTGTGTGCAGGCACGTGCGCGCGCGCCTGCACACACACACACACACACACACACACCAACACGTGTCCACACTTGCGCTTGACACACTGCAGGATGTCAAGCCTGGTGCTCTACCTACTGAGCACTTGCCCTTGTTTTTCCATTAAAACATTTATCACATCTACACTCTCAAGATAGTTCTGAAATGGCTGGATTTGTGTTTTCTGGTTTTGTTTTCTGTTGATGCCATCTGACTCTCATCCTTCCCTTGTAGAACAGTTCCCTATGAATGAAAACATTCCCTTCAAGTGGACAAAGAAGCTGTAAACAAACATCACATGTCTGGGAAGGGGAAACATGAAACATCCTTGTAGCTCCCTAAACAAACTTATAGATGCAGCAAACAATTGCTGGGAGGGAGACTACCGGCCAGGCTACCCAGAGGAGCTTACTGGGAACTTTTGATCTGCTGGCAAGATGAATAGAGAGCTCTAAGGCTGCAGCTTTCATGAGCCATCATGAGTACTGGGGTGGCCTTTTGGTGGGGGAGGGGAGTAACTCACAGAATCGCAGAGTTAGACTTTGGTGGGATCTGCTCTGGGTTCCCTTTCTGGAGTGAATAGAACTGGGTGTTGTGTCTCCCCAGGACACTTTCTTTTCCTGCTATCTTTTAAGTATATTTTCAAATCCTATTTTGTGAAATCTACTAGTGATCATGGTTGCCCTAGTGACTAGAGTATACACCTTTACATTTTCACAGTCTGGCTGAACAATATCAGCAGGAGCTGTAGATCCCTTCTAGAGGTGTGCCTCTTGTAAGGAGAAGCAAATGGCTTGAAAGCAATGCTTCCTAAACCCTAAGAAAGCAAGCTGTGTCTTTCCCTGGGGGATAAAAAAAGATCCCGGATGCCACCCCCTGTTGTTGGGGAGCTCCTATGATTGCATACATCTTTGATAGATTCTCCAGGATGCAGTTGGTCAGCCACAAAGACATACCTGAAAAACAAACCAACAAAACATCTTAGAGTTTTTGCATCTTATCCAGATTATTGTATGAGGCTGTATGTGAGATTGTTACCTGTGTTTATTCTGCTCTCAAATGGAAACTACTGTTTTACAAAAACTTGTTCTGGTGTACTAAATTTTTAAGATGCACATTTGGTTAAATTTAAGTAAGTTAATAAAATCAATTCTAGAGGTTATTGCTATATAAAAGGCATACCTATACAAGTAATAGTTGTTACTTTCTTTTAGTTTTTTAACATTTATTAGATTTAGTGGATTTCACTGTGACATTTCATTTTCCCCCATACATGTCATTATTTTTCAGTTTTTATATCATTGCCCTCTCCTGCCTCTCTTCTTCCCTTGGTCCCTCCTTCTCCCCATTACTCCCTCCTTCTGGTTTCACACCTTATTTATCCCATCACCTCTTCCTTCTTCCACTTTTAGGCCTTTCTTCCCCCTTATACCTCAATCTATATTCATGCTAACACATACACACTTCAATCTGTGTTTTGTGTGTGAGAGAAAACATGACATGTCTTCCTGAGTCTGGCTTGTTTCTCTTTTACCACGGTGCTCTCCATCTATTTCCCTGCAAGTGCCATAATTTCATTATTTTTTACAGCTGAATGACATCTGAGTCCATTTACCACACTGTCTTGTCTTACCTTCTAATGGACTTCTGGGTCTGTTCCTATCTTGACTGTGTGAGTAGTGCACGAATAAGCATGGGTGTGCAGATCTCAGCAGAAAAAGTCCTTCGGGCACACAGCGGGAGTGGTGCAGCCTCATTGATATGTGATCATTTTCGGTTTCTTGAGTGACATGTATACTTGTTTCCATCAGAGATGCATCAGCCTGACATCCATTCCCTCAGCAGAATCAAAGTGTTTCACTTACCCCACATATCTTCACAAGGTTTTTGTTTGTTTGGTTTGCTTTTTGTTGTTTTTTTTTTTCTGGTTTTGTCCTTTGTTTTTGATTTTTAATTTTTATATTTCTAAACACAAAATGTAATGAATTCATATATACAAATGAGATATTAATATAAGATTACAATGAAAAGACAATACCTTAACAAAAATGCTCTGTGTTATTATTTATTTTTATTGGTAAGGTAAGAAATATAAAAGCAGATGTTTGCTTTTTTTCTGGAAAGGTGGTTCAGTCCCCTGTGTTACGAAAATAAACAATTGAGAAGGCAGCATGTGCTCTGTCAAGTGCTGTCTGTCCATTTCTGTGCACATGTTTGTGCAAGTACCAGAAGTCAATGGCCTCGGCACCAAACACAACACTATCACAGTTCACACTGGGAAATACAAAGTGACAACCAGAGACCAACTTCGACAGTGCAGTGCAGACAGAGGTGTGTGGTTACCTTAGCAGGTAGGGGTGGTGATGTAACAGCTTAAGTTTCTCTTGACAGGACACACAGTGAGGATTGCTGGAGCCTGAATATGTGTTCACTGTTCCACAGGGACAGACAGCTGAGCTGTGTGCTACAGAAATGACAGCTTGCATCCAGCTATGATATCAGAGATGGGTAGTGTGTCTGCTTATCAGCAATGAGGACATTTTACTTTAAATTTGAGAGGGTAAGAAATATTCTATAGACAAAAGAATATTTTATACTAATAAAGCTCTGTGAGCTGAATTTTTTCTTGGTTAGAGGTTTGTGGAAATAGCCAGATAGACATATGTACTGAATGGAACTGGCAAATCCTGGAGTGCAGCTGAAGACCACAAATGATGATACTGATATCTTCATGGGTGGACAGAAGTATCATTTTCTCATCATCTCAGCCTAAAGCCATTTTGGCACCTGCAATTAGGACACTAATTGAAATACAGTCTGTCAGGATTAAAGCCTCTAGCTGGGATCTTCCATCAAGCACACCTGGCCACTAGGCAATGTGTGATTTTTGGAGCATCCTCTAGTCAAACTCCACATCTCATGCTGTAGTGACAACTATTTGGGGTCACCTTGGATCACCACTTATGATCATGGAGAATGACAATCTGCATTGCACTTCCTGTTTAACGAGACCCCCTACTCAGCCCTATCCTGGTCCTCAGAATGTACAAACCTTGTGACACACTGCCCTGATCTTTAGCACATCTGTTATATGTCTCTTGCTGAGCAGCTGTATGTTGCCTGAAGGCTGGTTCTTTTTAATGTTTCGTATCCTCTGTGCTCATAATTTGGGTTTGTTGTTGTTTTCGAAATGCATCACACTGTGTTGGTTTCCATACAGAGTGCAATCAAGGCAGAAGCCACAGATCATAGTATCACTCTCCTTGGTAGCTGAGCTTCTCTGCCTGGTTTGACCTCAAGTCTTAAAGCCCAAATGAACACTGTGGTGGCTATTTACTCTTCCTAAGTGAAGTCATTCCCTTTGGTAAAACATAACAGCTGACCAGCCACTTCTGTGGCCATCAGGTGGTGAAGCTCTGTTCCATAGTAACGTTGCTCAGTTTTAAACCTCACTATCACAGCAGCCCTTCGAGGATGGGGAACTTCTGTTGCAGCTGGCCCAAGTAAGGTTTCCAAGCAGGGATTCTGTACTCCCCTGTATCACACAGGATCGGAGCCACTGTAAAAGCCATCCTGTTTGTTGGCACTCCCCTCGGACCCGTGCACTCCTTCATGGCGGGCCTGAGATTGCATTGCTCTTTGGGCTACCCCTTCATAGACGGTATAGGCTGCTGGGCTACTGGGGGAGCTGCAAGGCAGGAAATTTTCCTCCTAAACCCATCCAGTGGGCAACGGTGGATGGAAAGGCAGCAATGCAATGCAAACAGAAACACAACAGCGTGATAACAAGCCCAGGTACTTTCACTCCAAAGTGTCTCACAGATGCCATCCTACAGTCTCCTTTGTCTGCTTGACAGACACGCTGACTAGGCTGAGATGAAATGGAGAGGCAGATTTGTTTGTTTGATTGTTTGTTTGTTTGTTTTGATTGTTTATGTTTTTCAGCACATGAATTCTCTATGTAGCCCTGGTTGTCCTGAAACTTGCTCTGTAGAGCAGGCTGGCCTGGAACTCAAAAGATCTACCTGCCTCTGGCTCCCCAGTGCTGGGAGAAAAAGGTGAGCACCACCACCATTCAACTTCAAGGCAGTTTTAATTTGTATTTATTTCCCTTGATGGCTAAGGATTTTGAAGACTTTTCTCAAATATTTACTGGCCATTTGTATTTCTTTCTTTGATAACTGTCAGTTATATTCATTAGCCCACGACTTCATTGGATTGCTCATTGAGAGTAGGCAACCCTTGGAGTTCTCCATAGTATCAATGCTCTACTAGACGTGTTTTTCTACTGTCCTATAGGCTGTCACTTTACTCTGCAGATCATTTCTTCTGTTATACACAAGCATTTTAGTTTCATGAAATTTTATCCATCAATTCTCAGGATAATTACCTGTATTTCTGACATCATTTTCAAAAAGTCCTTTCTTATGTCTATATGTTGAAATATTTTCCTCTGCCAGTTCTAGAGATTCTGGTTTTAATCAGTTGAAGTTTGAACTGATTTTTGTGCAGAGGATCTAACTTCATTCTTCTACATGTGGACATCTCGATTTCCCAGAACCATTTATTGAAAAGACTAATCTTGACCCAAAGCATGCATTTAGGACTCTGACCAACAACTAGGGGGCTTGTAGTGGCTTGAGTTTGCTCTGAGCACTCTGCTCTATTCCATTGGTCTGACTGTGTGTTTTTGTGCCAGTACCCTGAAGTTAATTCTATCACGAGTCTATGGCAGGTGTTTTCAGAAGCATCAGTTTCAGAGCATCCTCCCCATCAGTAAGACAGTGCCGAGTGCACTGGTGCATACCTCCCCTTGTGAGACACTGCCCAATTCAGCCTTGCATTTCTCAGCCTAGCCTGTTGTTCACACAGGCAATGGCACAGTGGTGACATTACCACTGCCCCCACAGAGGGGCTCAGCTTCAGATCTCCATACGTCACATCTATATCTATCTCCACAGCCTGTGCTGTCTCCATGTCTCATGACCCATGGTTGGCAGGCCCAGGCTTGTCTCCATAGTCTGCTCAGTCTCTATCCTGCTTGTCTCCAAGCTCAGCTGGTCCCTGTCCAGCTGACTGTTGCTATAGTGCTAGCGCCTGGGAGGGGAGAACACCTTCTGGCTGTCACTGCAAACCAGAGCCCATCATTGACTGTGTGGTGATCCTGGACACCAGTCGGCTGTCACTCCTGATGCTTCTTAGTTAAGGTCTCATTTCATTTTATTTCTTTCGTCTTTTGCATTTTCTCCCATGAACTTAGTCTATTGCTTTCTAACCTGATTCTTTCCTCTGCTCAATGGCACAAAGGTGTCTTTTAAACTGTCATCTTACCTGCAAGAACTAACAAATCTTTACCATATTCTATCCACAAAGTACAAGAGGGCAATCTTTCTAGAGAGTATCAGTGTGCTGTAGCTAAACTATGAGTAGCTGGTAAACAAAAGTAGCTGGTAACTTCTCAAAAGTTAATCTTACTGGAACCATAAAAGAGTTGAAAAGAGAGTCTTGGTGAAAACATCATCACTGCCTGATATTATTGACCTCTCTAACTAAATCATTCAATACCAAAGCTGCACTTTCAGCATGCCCTGCTTTAAGAAAACAAAACACACAGTTAACTCATCCTAGGTGACATTTCAGTGAGGAGTTGATTCCTGCTCCTTCTGGGTGTGCTGACAAGGTTTTTTTGAAGGTTGAAATGGATGGTTTGAATGCAACCAAACTGGAATTTTTTTTATTGAAAATTAAGTGTCATATAATTTCTTAAGTAGATGTATAATACACAGAGCTAAGCATAACTATATCTAGCCCCAAATATGTTATGTTTGAGGAAATTAAACCAAGTACCACCCAAGAGTTCTAAATGTCAGCTTGAGAACCCTCATCCGAGAGTTCTTTCTCTGAGATACAGCCAGAAAGCATGACAAAAACTGGAAAGGCATGACTTCTTAATACCCACATATTCATAGACTCTGATGATATTATTTCAAGTCTTAAATACCTTATGTAATATAGAAACTATAACTTCATATTTTCTAAGAAAGAAGCCGTTTTCTTCCAGAGTATGAAATGTAATTCTAAATAAAATCAACCGAAACAGGACATCACTGAGACTCAGCTCTGGCTTTACAGCAGAGTGTCACCCCCTGCCTGGGTGTCTCACCTCAACTGGGAGCAGATGAGGATAAAGACCCTGGCAACGCTGTTCAATAGCTGTGATTTTCCTTCAAAATGTTCTGCTAAGATGTTTAACACTTGCAACAACAGAACTTCACAGTGATTCTATCCAATTTCCATTTTTGTAAACACAGTATTTGCAGTTCACACCCAATCCTCCATCCTCTCCCCCCCCATCTCTCCACACTCCATCTCTTCCATTATCACATTTTTCCTACTCCAAAAAGTAACTGTTACAATCAAACCCACTTATCTCAGCACAGCCTGCCTTCCCACAGCCCTTCATCTTATTTTCCTTATGTATTTATCTGGCTTCTCGTGTCTTTCTATTTTACTGAAAAGGAATATATGAAAATGGAATTTGTTAAGAATGATGTACAGTTATAGACACCTCAACAATTAAACAAACACTTAATAAAAATACCATCAATAATTCATAGAAATGGATGACCAGAAAATGTCAAATCTTCAGTATGTTCACACAGGGGCTATTTATAGCAAATATATGTTTTAATAATTATATTCCAAGGCAGTGCCAATAGGCAGCCAAAAGGAGAAAGGGAAAAGTAGACAAGTCAGAATGGGGCCCTTTGTTAAAGGGAGGAGGCTGGAATTCACTTACTGACTTCTTTGGTCAGTAACTAACAAACACATTTCCCACCAGGTATATGGGATGAGAAGTGGTATTTTTATTTTCATGTGACTGTCAACATAATAGTTCCCTTTGGTATTCCCTGAGGAAGGAAGTGAGTGTGTCTGTGTGTACTGATCAGACAAGGAAGTAGAAAATGTACCAAGCAGACAGCCAAAGAAGAATGGCTTTTTAAAAAACAAACGGAGTCAAAGGAAATACATAGCTATGCATGGAAAAGCACTCATGGCTTGTAACTTAAAAGATAATGCAAAGTACAGCATGACTGTGTCATTATTTCTATGTGATTTGTGTTGAAGCTTTACTGCTCATACAGCTTGTTGTCCATCTTGGCAATACTAATCTTCCCAACGTGATTAGATCTCTTATGAAGACAGAAACAGCTTTTCTATGCAAAGTAATAAAACAAGCTTGCTGGGATCACAATCCTAAAATACATCCATTTAAGTCACGTGGCATAGACAAACGCTAACACAGACCCAATGGTTTTTGTGGGTGTGTCATTCTAAGGATGCATTGAT
The DNA here is from genome assembly GCA_030556225.1 of Cricetiscus sungorus. Lineage (NCBI taxonomy): Eukaryota > Metazoa > Chordata > Mammalia > Rodentia > Cricetidae > Cricetiscus > Cricetiscus sungorus. The sequence continues at coordinate 2,672,481 of JANBXA010000740.1, read as the reverse complement.
CTGCTAGTACTTATGCTTTGGTATTATAAGTGTTGGGTGGACTTGTTGACTTGTAGCTAAAAAATAAAATGCAATGGCTGTCACTCTTGAGATTAGATGATAGAGAGCTGATGGCTTTCCTCATGGGTGTCCATTCCCTTTCATTTGGATTCACTGCTCTAGGGGAAGCCAGCTGCATGCTCTGTGACAGTCTTGTGGAGAGACCTCATGAGTCAGCATAGAGGCAGATTCCTCCCCATGTTAGTATTCCAGCAGTACTGCTAGTGCTCCACCAATGCTCCACTAGTGCTCCCGTCAGTGCTTCTGTCAGTGCTCCACCTGTGCTCCTATCAATGCTCCTATCAGTGCTCCACTAATGCTCCTGTCAGTGCTCCTGTCAGTGCTCCCCCTGTGCTCCTGGTAGTGCTCCACCAGTGCTCCTCCAGTGCTCCTGTCAGTGCTCCATCAGTGCTCTGGTCAATGCTTCACCAGTGCTCATGTCAATGCTCCTGTCAGTACTCCCCCTGTGCTCCTCCAGTGAACTTGCAAGTTTCTCCCTCCCTCCATCGAGCCTTGTGACAACTCTAGCTTCAGCTAACGTCTTGATTATAACTTCCAAAAAGGGTCACCCCAAACCACCTAGCCAAGCTGTTTTTAGATCCCAGACCACAGAGAATGTGAGGTGATGAGTGTTTGTTTTAAGATGCTAAATCTGGAGTGATCTGTGGGCCTTAGAAGAGAACATTGCAACCCGGAGCAGATCAGGGGCAGTGGGTGGGCTAGGCAGAGATGGAAGAGTAGCCATGTTGTGCAAGACAGGAAACCAGGAACCCTGCAGGTGCGTCTTAGGTCACGCTCCCTACACTCTAATATAGGCACCAATAGCTTCATGCTAGGCATGATTAACTTAATGTTAAACAAAAAAATAGTTTTGCATATAAAATGACTTAAAGATTTTTCAGAACTTTATAACAGCCCAATTTTTATAGTATTAAATATTATTATAGTAGAATGACGAATGATATAGTTTCAAACAGAAGAAAAGAGTAGTCACTGGATACATTTTACACATTAGCCCAATTAGAAAATTGTTATTTTAAAAATGTTCTGGGAGGGAGTTGTAACTTGAGTCACAGGTAGTTGTGAGCCAACTGACATGGTGCTGAGAATTGAATTCAATAACCGTAGAAGGTGCTCGTAACCACTGAGCCATCACTCCAGCCCACTGAAATAGTTTTAAACAGAAGAGGCCATTCCGTCGCACTGATCTCAATGTTGTACTTGCTTTACACACTTTCAGCGTGCTTCGAGACCCCCCTCAGCTACATCTGCTCCAGTGGATATGACCCGAAAAGTCTCTAGGGTTGAAAGAGTGTTTGAATGAAAAACCAAGTGTGGCAAGCAGAGGCCTTTGCTAAGCAAAGAAGGGAAGCTGTTAAAGCAATGGCATTAACTGTAGGAAAGGCAAGAACCCACAGCTTTAGCTGGCCCCTGTGCATGTAACTGGCATCCAATTTCTGAGGGCCCGCAAGACAGGGCTCTAACATCTTTTCCCCGTTTTTATCTTGTGATTTGTGTTTTCTTTCCTACCCCTCCTTCTCTTCCTCCTCCTTTAACCTACTCATCCTTGGCTAGCCTCAGATTCACCCTCACCACATAGCCAAGATCCACCAATTCCCACCTCCTGAGTGCTGGGATTACAGCACCACTGTGGCCAGTTTATGCAGTACTGAGGCCTAATCTGGGCTTTGTGCATGCTAAACAGGTACTCCATTAGCTGAGTTCTAGCCCAGCCCAAACTGCATTTACCTACACTTTCAGAAATTTGATCGATTGCATTTTTTTTTTAAGAGTTTGGTTTCTATTTATTATCTACCTTTACACATTCACATGTTTTTGCTAAGCATTTCTCTCATTTGGGGCAACATATTTTCTTTTCCATAGTCATTTCTTTTTTCCCCCTCTGTGTACCTCCACCTTTTTATGTCTAGCAGCTCTTTGATTTTTTTTTTTTACCATATACAGCACTGTTTATTTTAAATAAACTTAGGTTTTTATTTATCCTTACTGTTCTAACATTTATCTGGTTTTGTCTTTGAAATTTTTTATTATTGTTTTTTTTTCTTTTTCCTGCTAACATGTTGCTTTTTCTCTTCACCTCAAAAGCATTCCCACCACTCTATTTTTTTCTCCCCTCATGCAATTAATCTTGTTTCCCCCCTTCCACTACCACCCTCTTTAGTTTATCAATTTGTTACTTCTACAGTTATCCTAAATAAGTTTTAAGTTGATGGCATTTTTACCTTTATGGTCATTGGTGATATGTAATTGTATTTTTGTGTCTTATTTGGCTTGAGACTGTCAGTGTTAGAGGAGTTTGCTTCCTTCTCGCTGAATGTTGAGGCTTAAAGCATAGAGCATTCAACAAAAAGATCCAGATGAGGGATCCAAACCAACAGATGCTGGAATTTCAACTCAAATACAAGAAATAGGGAAAAGCAACATAATATGACTTCCCTAAGGCATCATAACTCCTTGACTACTATACTCAAATATTCTGAAATGGGAAAATGCCAGGTAGAGATTTCTAAAGTTTTCTGATATAAAAAAAATGGTCAGTTATAACTATAATGTTACAAGCAAGTGGATAGATATAATCTGGGAACTAGGAAAGAAGGTAAACAACATAGAAAAAAATCAACAAAATGGATAAAAAAAAACCCCAATAAAATAAGTGATGAACCCACTGAAAAGTGCAGAGAAATAGAAGGAAAAATTTAGGGGAAAGGAGCAAGGAGCCGTGAGCTCTTGGTGTATGTGCTTGGAGAGTAGCTTCACCTGAAAGGTAACCTGGGTAGTCTGCTCCTGACTGGTACCCTGACCTGTAGTTCTCCTGAGTCTTCAGTCCTGCCGTGAATGTGGGGAGACCATGATTCTCTAGTGTGATTGGTGAATGTTTAAGAGGTGGTCTATTGTGTCACTCTCCAGGTCTGAGTGCCTTTTCTGGGCATTGCTTTGAAAGATAGCCTGTGACTGATGACTAAGCACTCTTTGCACAGGAAAACAAGATCAGTCACCAGCCAGGTGCACCAATGAAAGCCAGCAACATGGATGGAAAACTCAGAAGGAGAAATGACAATACAAAAACACTGACATTGAAGTGTTGGAAAACTCAAAACCTACTGAATCAGATGAAAAACACTGGATCACCAATAGATTGGACCAAGCCAAAGAAAGGATGCGTGAGATGGAGGATAAATAACAGAGAAACCGCATTCAGAAATCAATATGGAAAACAAAAAATAGACAAGCAACTCCACAAGATGATCAAGGGGTAAAAGCCTGGAGATCTATAGAAAAGAAAGAACTGAGAAAGAAATTAAAGGTGTAAAGAATCTGTTCTATGAAATTGTAGCTGAAATTTTCTTAAATCTAAGGAAAGAATTCAATATCCGAGTACAAGAGGCATCTGGAACCCCACATACACGTGGAAAACTTCTCTATAACACATTGTAGTTAAAATCCAAGACTATAATACTAAGAAAGAATATTAAAAGCTGCAAGAGAAGAGGACAGAAGCAAATCAGACATCCCAGTGGAAACCTTGATAAAGTATGAAAGCATGAGATGACATTGCAGGCCTTGAAGGTACATGACTGCCAACTAGGTCACCTACTGTGCTGAAGCAAAGTTACCTTTTAAAGTCAGTGGAGGGGAGTCTCCCTGCAGAGAGGCCTTTAATGTCCCTGCCAGGGAATTTCCTGTAGCAGTGACATCACCAGAGAATTTCTACTGTGAAGGGACTCATGGTGATACCCATCAACATCTGTGCCACCACTGTCATTCACCCACCACGGCTCCCGCCACAACTTCTGCCACCTTCAGCCTGTGGCCATCTCAGACAAAACCAATGAGTGCATCCACACTGTTCTTGCCGGATAACATTGAGAAGGAATGGTATCAGAAATCTGAATGGACAATGCTGGTGAAAAGCTATGCAGCACATTAGACTAAATTGGAGAAACCATGGCAGTCACATGCATAAACTGTGGCTAGGGAACCTAGATACTACACTAACATCGAGAGAAGATGACCTCCCCACCCAAGGTAATGCAAGGTGAAACCCAGGGCTCTGTCCCCACGAAGAGTTGAGATGGTCTTCAAATCCATCCATGAATTACAGACGGCCCTGCCCATATTAAACTCTTCCCTTAAATCCTAAGGAACAAGACTATAACTTGCTGGGTGGGGAGTCTGGCCAGGGAATACTCCAAAAGCAGTGAATTTGCACAGAAGTCCTTCACATCTGAATGGGCATACTGAGTTACCTTGTCGGAACCATTGAAACTACAAATCCTCTGACCCTGGAGACAAAAGCAAAGACGATTCCAGGAAATGGGGAAACCAAAGCATTGAGATGGGGAAGAAGTTTGGATATACCCTCTCCCTTCATGTTTTTATTTTGCTACTTAGTCTTTTGACACATCCTAGTTTAGTTTTCTCCTCCAAGTTTCTTGCCTTTTCATTACCATATGAAACTGTATGCATTAATGGCTGGGGTAGTGTGTTTCATCTTCAGTCTCACTGGGATAGACATAGAACCATCCCTTCTATTTCTGTACCTATAAAAATCTGCTCTCCTTTTTACAGCTATAATGATCTCTCTACTTCTTATGCTTTCAACGCATATACTTTTCCCCCTCACTCATCGTTTCCCATTTCTTTCTTCTTCCCCCGTTTCTTTGTCATTTCATTACCGAAATATTGATAGCTGAGGCTCCAAGTAAACTGTCAATCATACTTTCTCTAGTCAGTACCTTGCATTGCTGTTCCTTAACAGGATTACCGTGAGGCATCCCTATCTTTCAGGCAGCAGTGCAAATCTAGCCACTGCCAGGTCTTGCCATTCACTTACCTAAAGACCCCAGCATTTCATAGCACTCACCTTGCACTGGGATCTCCTTGGGATGCATGGATAGAGTACCTGCTGTTCATTTCTTTACCTTCCCATGTGTCTAACTCCAGGACTGTTCATTCTGCTATGTTTTCTAGGTAACCGAGGGAAATTCCAAGACATCATCAAATCAAGGCTTCAGAATGAAAACTGTGTCTACTGGAGTGAAGCGAGGTGTCCTCTTCTGGGCTCATTAAACATCTGAAAGGTCAGTCTATTCTAGACTCACCTAAAAGCAGCTGTCTGTCTAAAAGCTGTCCCGCCCACCTTTGCTTTATGCTTCTTGTTATAACTCAGTGTTCTTCTCTCCAGTCTTCCCATGGAACCAGTCAGCAATTACAGCGCACACTTGACAAGCTGTTCTATGGGAGCGTGTCAGAAGGCAGCTGCCTCCGTGAGAGGTCAGCTGCTTTAGGAACAGAGTGATAGTTATTTGACTGTCTTTTTTCCCAGCTAAGACATTCTGGTTGAACTTCTCTAGGACTTTTGGGGGCGGTTATTTATTCTTGCACTGGCACAGTTTTCTTTTCTCACTACAGCCATCGTCACGTATAATTAAGCTCTGCACTCCAAAATAAAGGCAGAAGTGCTGCTCACATTACTTTCGGCTGAATGCTACCACCTCTACCCTCCAGAAACTCAGAGGATTCCTCGTGTTGATTGTAATTCCATTTGTTTTTAGCACTAATTCAGTCTGTGCATCCACGAAGCATATTAGGCTAGATAGGAGAGATGGGAAGCACCCCATCCGCCTGTTCACCCTTCATATTTTGGACTGCAGAAGTGTCTGGAGGAAGCAGGAGTCCTGTGCACTCTACAAAATGCTGGAAAGCATCCTTACAATACCTACCAAATGCCAGTAACTACCTAGTCATTACAATTACAAATGTTTGCAGATATTATCATATATTTCCTGAAGTATTGTCCTAGTCAGCTTTGACTGTCAATTTGACACAAGCCACAGTCACCTGAAAAGAAACAGCCTAGATCAGACTGCCTTGTAGGCATATCTGCCTGTAGGGGAATCATCTTGATTATTAATTGATGTAAGAGGGCCCAGTCCATTGTGGGCAGCACCAAACCTAGGCAGGGAGTCCTGGGCAGAATAAAAACAGCTAGCTAAGCATGAGCCAGTGAGCAAGCCAGCAAGCAGTGTTCGTCCATGGCTTCTGCTTCAAGATCTTGCTTGAGTTGCCGCTCTGGCTTTCCTCTGTGATGGACTGTGAAACAAGCCCTTTGCTTCCTAAGTCACTTTTGGTCAGCCTGCTAGGTCACGATAGCAGGAAGGAAACTAGGGCAAGGACAAACTGCCTCCTGTAAAGAAGCACTGCTCAGATAATTGAAGGATTGATACTGCTTGTATCTAGTGTACATTTTATGGTTTCTTCCCTTGGAGTCTCCAGAGCCCCTGCCTCACACTGATGTATTAGAGAAATACAGTTCTTAATCTAACTTAAGTGGTTCCTAATGAGTTTGCTAACTAAAGGGGGAATGGGGAGGGCAACTCTCTTATTCAGTGTAATAGCCTAAACAGTGATAATTTATCCACCGTAGGGTACTTAGAAAGACCAGAAGCAAATTGGAAACAAGGGGTTGTACCGCATTATTCTCTTTTAATTTTAACTGTAAAACACTGTGAAACTTATATCAGCCATTCCATTGCCTGCCACTACATTTTTATGTTCAAGTTCCCTGTAAAGTGATTATTCCAGGGCTAAGATAATTCCTCAGAGATGGGGGGCGGGGGGCGGTGCTGTTAGGGTTTCCCAGCAACCTCCACACAGCCCCTTTATAGCAAGAGACAACGACATCTGTTGTGCACAGCAGTTTGGTCAAGAACAAACAGGAACAGTGTCAAGAAATGTGCCCTGAGACCAAAAGCCTAAGCCTCCAGGAGAAGGGTGGTGTGTGTGTGTGTGTGTGTGTGTGTGTGTGTGTGTGTGTGTGTGTGTGTATTTAGAGACTAACTCGCAGGAATTGGTTCTCTTCCTCCATTTGAGTCCCAGGGATCAAATTCAGATGATCAGACTTGGTGATAAGCACCTTCACTTTAGCCATTGAGCCATCCCTCTACCTCTTAGCCATTCTTACAAGGCAGTCTTGTATGTAAGTATATACTTAAATGTAAATAGTTATTTCTATAATCTGCAAAACTTAACCCCATCATCTGCAAAAGGAACAGGAGAAGTTCCTGCTCTACAACAAGGATTAATATGTCAACACCCAAGTCAGTCAGTTAGTACCCAAGCACTTAGTCAGCTCATCTGATATTTTTTGCTATAGTTACTACTAGTTTGCTAAAGGGGCCATTCGGACTGCTCTGGGGAAAATATGTATTAGTTAGGCAAGAAGAATCACTAAGACAGAAGACACATAAGCAGTGAGAATCAAGACCTGAGAATTTGACAGGATGTTACAGGGAGAGAACTTTGGAAGGAGAGGACCCAGAGCCCCTAAACTGACATGGTGGAAATGAGATACATCGGAGCTCGTGAGGAGATGTGTAGCTAACGCGATTACTTTCCAGATAGACCACATGCATCTCTTATTTTTATTAACCATTTGGGAATGTCATACAATGCACTCTGATCACACTTGTCTCCCATTGTTTCTAGGTCCACCCTCTCACCCTGTGCACCTCCCCCTGCCCCCCAAAAAACCCAATGACAACAAACACCAATCCAATTTGTGTTGCCCATATACTACTTCCTAGAGCATGGTCAAACTCCTAATGACCCTTAAAGACAACCATGACCTTTCCCACCCTCTTCTACCCTCCACCCACCAGAAGCCATCAACTGTGAAGAGCTATACTTCAGCATCTTTATCACAGATTTTAAGGACTCTTCAATAGCTTCCTATCTGGATTGTTTCTTTTTTTTGGAGGGAGGGGATTGTCACAGATGCCTCCAGTGTGTCTCATTCTCAGTCACGAGTCTGCAGTCATCGATACCACTGCAAAAGAGGCCTCCTCACCCATAGCAGCCAGCAGCAGTATGAATCACGGACTTAATATGATTTCCAGTGGCAGCTAGGATCACAGACGTCAGCATGGCCTCCGGTGGCTGCAAGGACCACAGACATCAACATGGCCTCCAGCAGTAACAAGGACCACAGACGTCAACACAGTTTGCAGGAGCAGTATGGATGAGACATCAGTACAGCCTCCAGCACCCAACATGGCCTGCAGTGGCAGCACGGATTACAGACGTCAGTGTAGAACGCAGTAGCACAGGTCATATATCTGCACGTCCTCTGGCAGCACCACTGACTTCAGAGACTGGCATGCATCTTTATCTGCCCCACTAAAGGCTGCCCATCTTATAAAGCTGAGCTGACTTCCCCCGGAAATGTTTCCCTAGTACAGTATTCCCAGGCCGCTTTTTGTCCTTAAGTCCTTAGCATTAATCTTCAATAATAGGATGCACTTTTTTTTTGTTTTTGGAATGGTGATAGGTATTATGTAAAATGGATCTCATCTCCAAAGAGATAGGGAAGGGTCATCCCATTTTCAAGACTTCCCAGAGCCTTAGAGGTATTAATATTCACGGGGAGTATCCATGATTATGATATAGATGTTACCTCCATTCTCTTGGCTATGAGCACTGTTGACACAGCTTCCCAGGGACTGTCTCACCTTTGACCTGGTGTGAAAGAAAAATCCAAACCTACTTTCAACTCATAGTAGGACTGCATTAGGCGGCTGTGAGATTGAGAGCATTACACGTAGGGACAAGATTGACCTCTTTTACAAAGTCAACAGCGCTCCTTAGGCAATGCACCATCTGGGCAAACCCCCAGTTTGGAGTTCCCATGCCTGGAGGAAGTCTTTGGCTTTCTTCACGCCAAACTTGAGACTGCACATCTTCACACACTCTCAAATATTCTACCCAGAACAGTGAGCACCAGGTTCCCCACCAATGACTTCATGGGAGAAATAACAGATGGAGTTTACACATCACACATCTTCAGAGAATATTTTTAAAACTACCTACTCAACATCCGAATCACTCTGAAGGGACTCTCTAGCTTTGCTATTAGTGTGAGTTTTTCTTTTTACTTCATGTGTCACATTCTTGTTGAATTTCCTTTTGTAAACTGTGTTTTATTTGGACCACTGTGACAACACATTAAAAGTATACATCCCCATGCCACCACAGAATCCTTATTACATCAGGGAGGAACAGCTAGTGTTTGGAGATTTTCAGGCTTGGAGTAAGGGGTGTTATCAAAACAAACTAACATAGAAAGCTCTGTCAGCATGTTACAGGTCTCTATCCTTATCAGTTGCCTCAAGCAAGGCAATGTCTACATGACATTAGGAATAATTTCTGTGTCAGGTAGACAAAGTGGGGTGACATACGTGTCAATGTAGTGCTGGAAATCTTAGCCAGAGCACTAAGACTAGACAAAGAAATAAAAGAGATGCAAACAGGACAAGAAGTTGAAGTATCCCCCTTTTCAGATGATATGATCCCATATACTAGAAACCCTGAATATGCTACCCAAAGTCTCTTAGAACCGATAAAAACCTTCACCAAAATGTAAGGATACAAAATTAATACAAAAAAATCAGACTGTGTGCCAATAACAAACATACTAACAAACAGGAAAGCAATCTATCCCTTCACAGTATCCTCAGCAACACCCCAGGGGAATAAAACCTGACAAAGGAAGAAAGACCTCTACATGAAAACTTTCAAACTGTAAAGAAGGAAATTAAGGAAAGACTCCAGATGGAAAGATGTCCCACAGTCATGGACTGGTAATGTTAAAATGGCCATCATACTAAAGCAACCTACAGATTCAACATGATCTTAACCAAAATCCCAGTGCCTGTTTCTCACAGAAATAGAAAAAAAACCTCATAAAATATATACTGAAGTGCACACACACACACACACACACACACACACACACACACACACACACACACAATCTCTAGATAACCAAATCAATCCAGTTCAAAACGAAACTTGTCAGAGGTATCATGTTACCTTATTTCAAATTACTCTGCAGAGCCGTAGTAAGAAAAACATAAGTGTTTTCCACTCCTCCTCTTCTCTTTCTCCCAGCTCCCTCCCAGAGGGATATTAGGAGTGAAAGCTGAAAGATCAGAGAAGCAGAGTAGCCAGCCACTAGAGCTCCTATCCACTACAAAATCCTCAGACTGAGAAGAAACCCAGCTCCTGTCTCCTCCTGCCCATTATTTCTCTCTCTGCCCAGCCATCTCACTTCCTGTCTGTCTGTCCAGACTTCCAGATCTCTACATTTAGCTAGTGGTTAGCTCTGCCTTCTGATCTTCAGGCAAGCTTTATTTGTTAGATTATAAACAAGATATCACTACATGTCTACATGTATGTATGTGCACCCAGTGCATGTCTGGTGCCCACAGAGGCTGGAAGAAAGCGTAAGGTCCCATAGAGCTGGAGTTACAGGTTGCTGTGAGCTGCTGGGAACTGAACCCAGGTCCTCTGCAACAGCAGCCAGTGCTCTTAACCCCAGACTCACCTCTCCAGCACCTGAAATTTTACATTTTTTGTTAGAGATGAATTGTCTTTAAAGGCCAGGAGGCAAGAAAAAGACCATGGATGAGGGGAAACACTTGGGTGAGGAGGTAATAAAACATATATCATATGAACATAACAGTGAAGGGGAGTAGTAAACATATGATATACACATGAGGGACTAATGGGGGGTAGTAAAATACATGTGATATGAACGTAATGGGTGAGTCTTAACATGGAAAGGTTTAAAGGGGAATGGGTCGGTGGGGGGGGGGGTTAAAGGATATGGAGTAGGGTTAATCAAATCTAAAGATACATGGAAAAAGTCAAATAGAAACCTACCATTTTATGAGCTAACTAAAAAATAAAATTAAAAAAAAAAGGTTTCAACAGAGGTATCCTGTATGGGTGGACAATGCTGTTCCTCAAAGTCACGGGTTTTTAAATGAAAACCCTATTGCCAGGGGTAGGATACTTTTCTTTGAGTTGTTGGTTGTGGAGTCCCCAAACATCACAAAAAGGAAATAGGATACTGCCACTGTTCTTGGTTACTCACAATAACTAAATGGCAAGACTATGTTGCTGGAGATATCACACATTTTGGATAAGAACATCCACCTGGAGCTGAGTGGGAAGCTTGCTCTCCAGTGCTAGCATTCTCAGTGACAGAAGGTGCTATATGGGCTGTTGGGGGAGGAAATGCATCCACAGTCTTATCTAGGTAAGATATGAACTCTGGCATACCTGGGAAATAACCCAATCCTATCCGGTTTGTCTTGAGGCCTAGTCACCTGATGGGAGAGAATACACACCTGTTACTTGAGGCCTGTTGCTAAGGCTGGGAAGTAAGCAGGGAGACCTGCTTTTGATTCCCAGTACCCACATATAAGAACCCAGTTATGATAGTGACATGCATGCAATCCCAGAATCTAGGAGGTGGAGACAAGAAGTCCCCTGGAGTTTACCAGCCAGTCAGCCAGCCTAGCCTACTGAGTGAGTTCCAGGGCAATGAAAGATGCTGTCTCAAACAGACATACAAATAAAAGCCTGTGGCTAAAGAGGTCACGGGGTCTGGTGTGGAATATGTTACTGCTTTGTAAAATGGACAAGGAGTCCAACTGCCTTCTCAATACTCACAGTTACACTCCTAGATGTTCTGGTGTCCGCTGTGGACAGAAAAGCTGATCCTTGCCGTGGGTGGTAACTAATGCAGAGACTCATAATGGGACAGTGCTGAGAATAAAAACTGTTGCATGCTTGTCCCTAAATGAGCATGTGTATCAGCCCCCCCAATGTCTGTGGAACTTTGTGGAAGCAGGAATAGAAATAATGTTAAGAGCCAGAGGGTGAGAGATGTGAACACTATCTTCCGGAAGCCACATGGCCATTGCAATCATAAACACATAGGTCTTGGGGGTGCCTGCACAAGACCCTCATAAAATTGGACCCTTCGTTCCATCATGGGTCAGGCAGGGTTAGGGCTGCTCATGAGGTCTCATGTGTCCCTGAGAGGTGGTAGGCAGTTGATGTTTGGTGGGAGAAGGAGTTTCGTTGTCTTGGTTGTAGCCATTTGGTAAGTTTCCCATGTCCCAGTAAATAACTCCCTCTCCCTGCTCATATAAGCAACCCTAGTTCAACTCTGTGGAGGAAAGAGAGACGAAAGCAGAAGGGAGGCTATGCAGGAAGAAATGGGTATAAGAGGGTAACAAAGAGTGAACAAGGTCATACTCTGTGTGTGTGTGTGTGTGTGTGTGTGTGTGTGTGTGTGTGTGTGTGTGTGTGTGTTGTAGAATAATAAAAATGATGTTAAATTTTTCTAAAATTCTGTTAATTAAAATAAATAGATTTGAGAACAGACTTGACCCTCTTTCAGGGTGTAATTCCCAGAAGGTTTGGACTAGAACAGACCAAAATGTTGCCTGGCAGCTTGACATCTGGTGGCTGAGGGCTGGGGACATAGCTCGGAAGCAGAGCACTTGACTAGCATGGGGAAGATTTGGTGTTCTATCTCCAAAACCAAACAGGGAAGGGGAGGAGCTGTTGGCTGAACTGAAAGACCAAAAATTATGCCATGGAACATCATATCATTATAACACATGTGCCTGGAAGCACAATTGGAGAAGGCTTAGAAGTTGGGACTTGCATAGAAATTCAATTTAATTAACACTAACAGTAAATTTTTTGTACAGCTTTCCTGTCTTTCGCTGATTTGAGTCATGATGTAGTTGACCAAAAAAAGTATGAGAAACATACACAGCTACAGAGATACAGATATGCATGCACACACAGGTTCTAGGACCCCATCTGATGCAGACCTGTGCAGGCCCTGTGCATGCTGCTACAGTGTCTGTGAGCTCATATGTGTGCCAGCACTGTGTCTAGAAGGCATCAATTCCCTGGTGTCTTCTATTCCCCCTGGTCCCTGTACTCTTTCTGCCTCCTCTTTTGAAGAGTTCCTGAGCCTTGAGGGGAGGAATTTGATGGAGACATTCTCTTGGGGACTGAGTGTTCCAAAGTCTCTCGCTTTCTGCATAATATCTGGCTGTGGGTTTCGGTATTTGTTCCCATCTGCTGCAGGAGGAAGCTCCTCTGATGATAGCTGAACAAGACACTGATCTATTAGTATAGCAGAATGCCATTAGGGGTCATTTTATCGCCCCCTTGCACATACCTCTCTGCCATTCTACTCTTCCAGGCAACTGATGAGGTTTACAGCTTGCCTGTTCTGGGGATTTTTCTTTGGAACGCTACTAAAACTGTCCTCAAAATTCTGTTTGGATCCATTCTTAATTTTTTTTCACTAATGTGACTAAGAGCCTTGTGTTTGGGCCCTCATTTCTTCTGTATTATCCAGCAACCCAGATAGAACTCTCTAATTCTGGTAGTACATCTGTTGGCCTGGCATAGGGACATTATGGAAATATCTCTTAGTATGAAACAGATAAGCTTGAAATGGCTCTACCTCCCTAAGGAAAGAAAAAAGAAAAAAGAAAAGACTGTTGTTTTTTTGTTTTTCCCTTCTTGCTTGTGTTTTTGGTTTTGGACTAGAAGGCCGTGCAGTGAGACGTAAACGATACCATTTAACTTCTATTTCTCTCCTAAGGCAGGGGACTCTCTTTCCCTCTCCACCATGATATTCTCAGAGAACCCAGGAGACTTGGGATCAGGTTGGGGGAAGAGTAGGAAACACAGGAAACTACTTTGCAGGAAGAGACTAGCACGCTGGCTTCTAAAGGGTTTAAATTTCTGCCAACACAGCTGATCACTGCTGCCTCTGATCCCAAAGCACTGTCCCTTTCAATTTCCTGGTTTCTCCACATGCTCCCAGACCAACAGCGCCACCTATGGGCTTTGGACACATCTCCATACCCCTTCTGCCATATGGGTTCCTTCCCAGCAATAGTTGTGCCTTCTTTTCCTTTCCCTGTCTCTTTCCAGGCATGCTTTCCCTATAACTTTGGGCTCCCCTGCGTGTTGGGCTTCCTTTCACTTTCTCAAAGCCCCACACCCTTCCAAGTGGCTGCTTGTCCGACCTCCATGCTGGTTTAAATGGTGTGTCTTCCTCTACACTCCTCCGTTCTATTCCTCTGGGCAGTTGCTGGGGTTTGCAGAGTAGTATTGTCAGCACCTCTATGTCAACTGCAAACCAAATTAATAATGTGGTTCAATTGGGGTTCTATAAAGGGCTCTATATGCGTTTGTGCTATTACGAGAATTCACTAAATAAGATAGCCTTGCCTGCAGAGAGGTCCAGGCTATTGACTATACAACTGGGATGGGGGTGAGAGTAGGGGGTGGGGAGTGAGGTTTTAGGGTAGGTTAGGAGCCGAGGATCCAATGTTTTCTCATCCAGTTCATGCCTGATATGACTGTTACTAGGAGCCAGTGCTTTCAATATCAAGTCTGTTGAACAAACCCTCATCTGCCTACTTAAATCTGTTACAACCAAATTTTCTGGTCTAATATATGTAATAAGATTCAAATTTTATATTTCCCTTTGCTATTCATTACTTGGTGATAAAACAGCTGGTGTAAAGGGAGTGACTGGAAAAAAAAGGAATGGTCAGGAAGAAATGACCAAGCTGGGAATAAAAGGCAGGGCAATCTATTCTATAAGCAAAAGGTTGTCCCAGGATTAAAGAGAAAACACGAAACAAGGTTTGGGGGATTTGTTTCAGTGGCTTAAGGGTTTTCTAGTGTCTTCTGGGTTCAATCCCCAGCACTGAAATCACTTACTTAATTTAGAGCAAAAATGCGCACTCCCATGTGACAGGACACATTTTATTTTCTTCTAATTTTCTGTCTTTGCTACATTTACTAACAATGAACACACATCACTTTTATAACTATGAGGAAAGCATTTTTTAAATTAATAAAATGTGACACTGGGGAACTCCAAATAAAATGTTCAGAAAGGAAGAGACCAAATGAACAAGACTTGGTTATAAATGCAAAAGACACAACAGTTAAAAAGTGTTTGCATCCAGGCAGAATCCTTCAGGGTTGCTGACTCCTGGGATTGTGATGGTATGTGGCTCAGTGAGGGCTTACTCAGCCTAACTGATTCTTGCTAAACAACACTTAAAAATGAATCAATAAGACAAATCACAAAATAAAAAAAGGGGGGGGAATAGAGATTTACCACCCCAAAATAGAGAAGGCGGCTAGGGAAAGGAATAACAGTTTTTCAAAAGCCTGACTTCTACCTCATAGTTTGTATGTAGACCTTGACCAGCAGTGTATCTGATACCTTAGGATCTTAGACTTGTAAGATGAGTCAAGAGCAGGGCCAGTGGGCATCTTCCCACCGAAGCTGAGATACTGCAGCCTGACGACCTGACTGAGAGGACCTAGCTCTCCTTGCTGACAGATCCATCCTGTCCTGTCAGTCATGTGGACCTGAATTTCCATAATGCTACATTTCGATAATCCTACGCTATGATTGCATTTGCGCAATGCTTTCCTGTGACAGTTGGGCAGGTCCCAGGCTCTTTTGTATTTTTAAAAAATAATTTATGTTTTTTTTCTCATCTAAATGTTATGGTCCTGCTACTGTTTGTGCTTTCAACCCCTTAGCATCAAAAGGACGAGCACTGAAATAGTTCTAGCAGCTTTTCGGGAGTTGTGTTGAATTTTTCTCTGTGATTCAGAATGTTTCAGTTTAGTCATGGGGCATGACTTTTCCCCCCCTCTGGAGTTATCTTTCCTGTCTCTGGTTTCTAGCACATGTTGGTCAGAATTTCTTATATTATTCCAACTGTAATGTACAATGCCTTGCTTAATTTCTTGCATTTACACTGAGATTTTACTTGGAATGTAGAAGTTCAAACTAATATAGCAGAGAAAGGGGAAAGTGAAAGGGGACAGATGAGAAGCCACTTGGAACAAGGTGTTACTATACGCCATCTACTGTTAAGTCAGGAAGGACAGTATTTGCCAGAACACAAATCTGTGTTCTAGTACTAAGGGCTTTATCCACAAGATAAAGGACAGAGAATTTACCTGCCTCACTCCCCGTGCTCTCATTACCCTTGCTTTTCATTCCACTTGGACCTAATTTTCCATTTCAGGTCTGGGCTACATTAGTCACTTTCCTATGCTGGGACTAAATATCTCATGAGAGCATGTAAAGAAAGAAGGATGTATTTTGGCTTGTGGTAGAAGAAGGGATGCAGTCCATCAGTATCAAGACTGTGACATGTGTGGTCGTCCTCAACCGGAAAGCAGAGAGATGGATGTGGGTTCTGTGCTCACTTTCTGCCTTTTCCCCTATGTATTCTATCTAGGACCATATCCCACGGGATGGATCCACCCATCATCAGGGTGGTTCTTCCTTCTGAAATAGTTCACAAACATGCCTAGAGGTGTGTCTCTTAGGTGATTCTAAAGCCAGCCAAATGGAAAATGAAGACTAGCAGTCCTATCAGCCCTCCCAAGCCTTCAGAAAACCAGCTCTGATACTTAGAAATGTGGTCTTTCATGCAAATCTACAACAAATGGGATTCCTTTCTCCTTTCCCAATTTCAACTCAGTCCTTAGCAAACTTTAGACACGAAATCTTGTCTTTGGCCCCTTCCTTTTCTGCATCTCCTGCCTTGTACTGCCTGTGTTCTTTGACTAATCACATGACTTTAAGCTCACCCGTATCCTCTGACTTGGAGGAACAGGCAGAGTGGGCCATGTCTTCCAGCTGAAATCCCAAAAGTAAAAGATTGTACCCATTGTAATCATAGTTGGGTGACCACTCACCTTTAACCTTTCAAACGCTTTCTCCTCTTGTCTGATTAAAGCTTTTCTACAAATTGCTAATCAGAATCATTCTCCATGGGGATATGCAGACTGAGATGGTCCCTGAATCATCCTCCATGGGGAAATGGAGACTGGGATGGCCCCTAGATCATCTTCCATGGGGATATGCAGGCTAGGATGGTCCCTGAATCATCCTCCATGGGGATATGGAGACTGAGATGGCCCCTAGATCATCTTCCATGGGGATATGCAGGCTAGGATGGGGATATGCAGGCTAGGATGGTCCCTAGATCATCTTCCATGGGGATATGCAGGCTAGGATGGTCCCTAGATCATCCTCCATGGGGATATGGAGACTGAGATGGCCCCTAGATCATCCTCCATGGGGATATGCAGGCTAGGATGGTCCCTGAATCATCCTCCATGGGGATATGGAGACTGAGATGGCCCCTAGATCATCTTCCATGGGGATATGCAGGCTAGGATGGTCCCTAGATCATCTTCCATGGGGATATGCAGGCTAGGATGGTCCCCTAGATCATCTTCCATGGGGATATGCAGGCTAGGATGGTCCCTCCGGGATATGCAGGCTAGGATGGTCCCTAGATCATCTTCCATGGGGATATGCAGGCTAGGATGGCCCCTAGATCATCTTCCATGGGGATATGCAGGCTAGGATGGGGATATGCAGGCTAGGATGGTCCCTAGATCATCTTCCATGGGGATATGCAGGCTAGGATGGTCCCTAGATCATCCTCCATGGGGATATGGAGACTGAGATGGCCCCTAGATCATCCTCCATGGGGATATGCAGGCTAGGATGGTCCCTGAATCATCCTCCATGGGGATATGGAGACTGGGATGGCCCCTAGATCATCTTCCATGGGGATATGCAGGCTAGGATGGTCCCTAGATCATCTTCCATGGGGATATGCAGGCTAGGATGGTCCCCTAGATCATCTTCCATGGGGATATGCAGGCTAGGATGGTCCCTAGATCATCTTCCATGGGGATATGCAGGCTAGGATGGCCCCTAGATCATCTTCCATGGGGATATGCAGGCTAGGATGGTCCCTGGAGCTTTCCTGGTACTTGAACACCGTCTCTTCTGCATGTTTAGACCCAGGCTCTGCGATCGGCAAGACTTTTCGCAACTCCTGTGAACACGCTCTGACCAGCTGAGAAAAGAGGTCACCTTGGCTGTATTTTGAGATATGGGTCAGCAATCATTCCAATGCCACAGCATAACTAGAGCTCCATACTGCCTTCAGTGCTTTCCCACCATAACATTTCCTGTCTAGGTCCTGTTCTTTCTCAGCATTGTCATCTCCTCCTGTCATTCTCTTTCTTTGTGTACATTCTATCTATTACATTCATCAGTTAGCAAAAGACCCAGAGCATAGGTAAGATTTTAATTTCCTGTTTTAGAGATCCCTTTACTCATGGGAGAAATGTATGAAAACAAGCTCCTTGTTTTATCAGATTAAAGGGACAGACTCATCACAAATTCTGACTTACTCCCCCAGTCCTTCTTTCTCTTCTTCTGTTTCCCAGCTAGCCAGGATTTCTCTACAATGGATGTGTGAAATACTCCATTTCTTAACATTCTTCCCACCTCTTATTTCAAGATGCCTATTAGGAAGGAGTGACAGGGTGAATTGTACAAACCCTACACGTTGTGTTGAACCCAGCAGGGCCTTCCAGAGTGCTCTCTTGCCCATGCCAGAGTCAGGGGAAGACTGTGTTGTGCACCAGCAATGGAAAGTGGAACAGCCAGAGCCATCCTAAGCAATGCTCTGGCTGCATCGCTTCACTTGATGTGTGACATGACCAGGTTATTTCCTCTTCTGTGGCCTCCTTTTCCCTACCTTTAAAATGTCAGTGACAAGCCCTTCCTCATGAAATCAACAGTAAGTGACAACATGTAACCCATAAACTGCTTTAAATCTGTTTGCTGATGCTATGCTGGGACCTTGACAAATGGGGAGAGTGTTCTCCAGTAGTGTAAGATCCAGCTCAAGAGTCAAACACAAAACCAGACAGCAATGCGATCAGAGAACTGAGTTCAACGATAATTTTTGAGATGTGCAACATCTTAACACCAGGTTCTTCTACTGAAAGACAGCTGTTTTCTGTGTGATCAGCAGGTCTGTACTTGCCCCCCCTTTTCCCCCTCCCCGCCCACTTATTCCTCCTGTGTTCCCACACAATTTTACAGCATTGTCTTCAAGTTAGCAAAGATCCCTTCCACAATTTGTGGCATTTTAATCAGCCAATTAATGTAAGTGCTGTGTCTAAAAGACATGGTAACATGTATCCCGATTCTACTCTCATTATCTTGATCTAAACTGGAATCTAGTATGCTTTGTTAGTTTTGACCTTGTTGTCTACTGTGAAATGTTGATCTCTGTGTACTTTGTCTCTTTCCTATGCACAAATCTGACGATATCTTACCTAACATTCTCCCACCGCCTCTTCTTCCTTCACATAAACCCTGGAGCCTAGGACCATGGCTTATTCACCACTTCCCAGTCAGTTCTGTGGATGGATGAAGGACAAATGCGTACCAGAGGAAGATGATATGAGTAATTATGCAAGATTCTATCATGCAGTGAAATAACTTACAATTTGTCTTGGAAGGTACTGGAAAAATCAAATGGCATAAGTAAAGTGAACTTTTCAAAGTCAGTTGTGGTGATAAGAATGATTGTTCTTACATTTGAGATCATTGTAATGTAATTAGTCCGGACCATTGTACACATATTTAAAACATTGCTAGAGTGTGGATGTAGCAGATTGAATGGTGACTTGGATGTTAAGTGAAGATTTAATAGCCTGTGGTGGGCTCCATGAAGAGATAAAGAATGCAGAAGTAACTGCAGCATGACTGATGGTGTTGAGAAATGGAAAGCCATTTCCTGCCTCAGGAGTCTGGAATGCTCAATAGAGGAGGACCAGGCTGAGTAAGAGAAAGAGGTTAGCATTCATCATTGTGCTCATTCATGCTTTCAACAAGTATTTCAATTAAATACTCTTTCCTAATCTATACTTTTGTCAGCCAGAGGAGCTGTGCTTGGCTCATGGCTGAAGTCAAGACTTTAGAAGCTGCTCGTGAGTGGTTATAGATTCTCAATGAAGTCATCATTGCTTCTCTTCCCCTGACCTCTGTCCCATTCCCCACAACATGAGTTTAAACTCTCAAATATTTCTACATTATCTTCTAGCTACAGGTTAGAACTATCTTTTAAATGAATTACAATGAAAAGGGAAATTGACTTTAAAGCTCTTTAAAGAAAGAGCTTCCATGGTTGCAAATACTAACATAAAAATTTAGGATGGGAATTCACTATTTAAGAAACTCCCTGCCATAGTTTCCACATTTCAAGTCATCAGTGCAATCATGACTTGCGTGCTGGCAATCTTTTATGCAGCGATCTGCTGTTCCCCTAATAAACCTTCTCTTTTTAAAGAAACCTTTCAGTAGTGACTCTAATTACAACCCAAGGCTATGTTGGAAGATGGTATTCATAGCAGCTCTGGTGGTGTGAGGTGGAGAAAGAATGAAAACTTATCATTTTCTTTGCGGTGTCTTGAAGTCTGATGGCACCCAGTCCTTGTGGTGTGAATGTGTAGTCACCTGGAGTGTCAGGAGAGACTAAACCAGAGCATCATGATGTGTCACTGCCGCAAGGATCCCTAGTCAACACATAAGGAGGCAGCACAGAGCTGATTTCTCTGTGATCTCTTCAAGCAGAGTGGCCTGGAGGAGAAGGTCTTAACATTTCCAACTATCGTGGCCTCTTGTTAGCTGGCAAAACTGCTCGTTCCTTACTGGCACTAAGTTTTCCCCAGCCATCCACAGAGGATGTACACATTATCAACAAGCAACTACAAATCCGTTATTACTTTGAGATTAATTTGTTTCTTGAATCACATTAGCATTCATGGATGCTTGAAAAAGCAGAACGTCTGTGGCTGACATACGTGATTTATTCAGTTTATCAACAAAGCATGGCATATGCAGCAGCTCAGAGACCTATCTGATGCTCCTATTGGGCTGTTCCTACCTCAACGTTAAGACATGGAAAGACATGTTCCTTGTGTCTGAGTTAACTTTATTTTCATAAAACATTATTAAGACCTACTATATTCTATGGGTCATGCCAAGGGTCACAGAATCAAAGTGAAGTAACCTACTGTGGTGGCTCAAAAGAAAGTGGCCCCCGTAGGCCCATAGGGAGTGACACTGTTAAGAGGTGTGGCCTTGTTGGAGGAGATGCTTTACTAGATGTGGGCTTTGAGGCCTCAGGAGGCTAAGCATTTCACTTCCTACTACCAGGGGATCTAAATGTAGAACTCTCATCTCCTTCTTCAGCACCCTGTCTGTCTGCATGCTGCCATGCTTGCCACCATGATGAAAATGGACTAAGCCTCTGAAAATGTAAGGCAGTTCCAATTGAATGTTTTCTTTTGTAAGAGTTGCCATTGTCATGGTGTCTCTTCACAGCAATAAAACCCTAAGATACCTACCCTCAAAAATTTAAGTCAGTAGTGGAGCCCATTCTATATGGAGAGATACCTTGCCCAGCTTAGACACAGGGGTGTGGGGATGGAAAGGTGCCTTGGTCCTGCCTCAACTAGACGAGGGGACAGACTTAGTAGACTTCCTAAGGGAGGCCTTAGCCTCTCCATGGAGCAGATGGGAGGTGGGAAGTGGAGGGTTTGGGAAGAGAGGAGGAAGGGGGAACTGGGATTGGAATGTAAAAAATTAACTTAAAAAAAATGAACAACAACAACAACAAAAAGAAACTTAAGTCAGGGGGAGCTGGAAAGATGTTCAGTGGTTAAGGACACTGACAGCTCTTTCAGAGGACTGGGGTTCCATCCCAGTACCAACATGGCACCTCATAACTGTCTGTAACAGTTACAGGGAATCCAAACCCTCACACAGACATACATGCAGATAAAACACCAATGCACATAAAAAAGAAAAAGTCAGATAAATACATATGTAGTAGTACAATAGACACAAAGTAAGACATGTTCATTCTTCTTAGAAAACTGGTTTGAAAAGCTGTCACCTAGATGGTCCATCAATCAACTATTGGCATAGTATTGTTAGAAAAAAATCACTCAAAGACATAGTAGTTTAAAACAGTAGTCCTTGGATTCATGGTCTAAAAGTCAGCAAGCCTGTCAGGCTGTGTTTGCTGGAGGCTTTGAACTCTGGGTTCCACTGGAGGACTGGAGTCAGATCTGCTCCACAAAATTCTCATCTTTCCTGGGCCAAAGTATGTGTCCATAGTTGACCATTCACTAAGGAGAGAGTGAGAGAGACCAATTGCATAAAAACAATTCATGCCTTTGCTCTTGCTACATTACCAAAATTCCATTTGTCAAAGCAAGTTAAATGTCATCAAAGTCTGAGGTCAAGAAGCAGGCTCTTAAAGTTGGGGCATGTGTGGTTATGTGTGCTCTAAAGAGAAGTGAAGAATTGGGCCATACATTTAGTGTACCACCAAAGAAGGTCCCAGAATAGTATCCTGAGAAATAACTGAAGACCAATAGCAAGCATTTGAAGTTAAGCTTGAGTAAAATACAGACCTTGGCCTATGAGGGACACTGAGTTCAAATTGTTCTTGGCCTTCTTCCCTCGGGTGTCTTTCATGGGATGTGTCAGAGTCATTAGTGACATGAGCACAGGCTTAGATATGGCAGCAAGAAAACTGGGATTAGACCTCAAGTAATGGCCTCATTCTGTTGATGCAAAGCTAGGTAGACTACACATGGATAATCTTGGCCCGAGCACTGTCCCAATGACTGATACTGTGCACAAGAAACTACAATGTGTGTTCTGTGCTGATGTTTGCACTAACACAGCTTTGTGCTGCTATCTTCAAAGTGCTTTGTGTTAGTTTCCTACTGCCCTGAACAAATTGCCACGAATTCAGTAAATAACACTCACTTGCTATTTTGTACCTGTGTGGGACCAGGGAGCTGAAATGGAGTGTATGGGCTACAAACAGACTGTTAGCATGGCTGCACTCCTGGAAACTGGAGAAGAGAATCTGTTTCCATGCTAGAAAGCTGTTTCTGCTTCAAGAATACAGCTGCATGCTTTGGCTTATTCCCTACTTTTTCATCTTCAGAATTAACATTGTAGCATCTTCAAATCTTCCTCCAGTTGTAAACTCTGTGACTCTCTGCATTTGAAGGACTCTGTGGTTATACTGGGCCCCTAAATAATCTAGGGCGAGTATCTCATTTTAAACATAGCTGACTAGCAATCTTAGGTCCTCCTTCTTAATATGGAACATAGCATATCTACAACTCTCAGCATTAAAATGTAGATGTATAAAAGAGGGTATTAGTCGGCTTCTCATATATATGCTTTGTGGAGGAATCGATGGTGTTTCGTGGTTATCCCGTTTAAACAGCAGAGAACCATGTGTTAAGTGAATGAACTGAAAGCTGGCTATGGCACATGACACATAGCACCATGGTTAGTTGCTATCATTCAATGGCATTCCAGTTTAGTGGCTGTTTCACCTCATCTGCCACACGTTTGTCTCACCATCTCAGAGCAGACATGTGCCCATTCGGCATCCCGTGCCTTAGCAGCTGAGGTAAAAGAAAACAACATTCTTCCATGCTTATTGTGTTCACGTTTCAAACACTGCATATGTGGTTTATAATGCATTATTCCCATACTCACAGATGAGAAACCTCAGTCTCCTAGTCACAGACTCACAGCAACACATCAAGGTGTGCCTGGCTCTGTCTTTGGAGGCATGGAGATCTGTCACTGACTTTCTGAAGTGGTGTGAGCCGTGCGGACTGCAGTACGTGCTTCTCGACTTGAAACAAGACCTAATCCGACAGCACACCATTGTCTATTGTTTGCTCACTTGTTTCTTACTGCATTTTAATCTGTTTTAGTTTGTAGGAGTGTGACATGCTCACACGTGCATGTCACCACACACATGTGGGAGTCAGGCCTTGCCTTTCACGGCGCAGTTTCATAGATGGAACCCAGGCTGGCAGGTTTGGCGGCAGGTACCTTTACCTGCTGAGTCATCGCATCAGTCCTGACTTGGGACTTCGGTACTGGTATTGTTCAAACCCCAGTCAGTTCTGCCAACAATAAGCACGTGCCCCAGGCCACCCCCAGCCTCTCTGAACCACGACTTTTATAATGAGAAAGGTAAAACTGATGGCCCCTGAGTTCTTTTCTAGAAAACACCTGAGGTGTTTAGCCTGGGACTCTGGTGAAGCAGAAGCTTAGTTCCCGATGCTTACAGTTTTTAAATACTTTTTTCCATTGGACTTTTACATCATGTTCTGAAAAAGATTTCAAATTTATACAAGCAACATCATACCACAAACTCCCATTCAACATTTTTCACCTAAAGCGGTGCATCGCAGCCTTGCTAATGCTATGTCCCTTTAACATAGTTGCTCATGTTGTGGTGACCCTCCCCGGTCGTAAAATTATAAAAATTGTTTTCGTTGCTATTTCGTAACTGTAACTTTGCTACAGTTATGAATCATAACGTAAATTTCTGCTATGCTGGATATCAGATATGTGACCACCCAAGGGATCACGACCCACAGGTTGAGAACCACTGACCTAATGTTAATCTGCATAGTCTAGCTTGCTCACTTTAATTGCTGTGTTGCAGCTCAGATATGATCGCAACATTCGTTTTCTCCTAAAAAAAAAAAAAAAAAAAAAGTGATCTGGATTTTTTTTCTTAATACATACAACTGCTCCAATAAATCTATTTCTTTAAATGTGTCACTGTTACTGAGGACTAGTGTTACTGACAGCAGGGCTTCAGGAATAATGGTCTACAATTCCCAGTCGATAACCACTTAAATGTAGAATAAAGACTAAGAAACTTTAGTGGAAATTTAACTGAGTGCTTTTATGGGTTTTTTTTAGATCTAATAATGAAGAATAGTCAGGCATAGATTGTGTATACCTATTTTAAATGTGTTATCTAGCAGTTCATTTTATCATATTTTTTTAAACTAGATTTTTAAATTATGACTATTTGAAATTGTCTGTGTGGTTTCTACACTCAAGTAGACTCTCTGGCTTGACAATGAATGTGGTCTTAGCTCTGAAAGGTTTTCACACAGAGTCCCCATCCAAGCCAAGTCTTACCTACAGTGTGTGGGTTTCCTTTTCCTCTAGTTGCATGGTCTGGTTTTAAATCTTTCTCCACATGACAGCTGTGAAATGACACTTCATTTTAATTAGCATTCCTGTTTAATAGTGAGGCTGAATGGCTATTTATATGCTTGTTAGGTTCTCAGCTGCCTGACTGGGCAAAGTAGACGTCTCAGTTTGCAAGTGGTGGGAAAAATAGAATACTTGACTTTTGTAGCTAGAGTTTTAGAGTCCTAACTGGTACAACTTGTTTTGAAGAGAAAAGCCCAGGGACAGCAAGTTTTGACTTGATGGAGGTCAGGAAGAGTCAGTGCGAACGAGTGCTTACGTGTGTGGAAACTTTGGGTGTGAGTCAATCAGTCATCATCATTAAGACATTTCCGTAGTCAGACTCACACAGAGTTCTGAACCTGTTACCCAGCTCTGATCATCTGATACTTTTTGGTGCTAATGAGCTCAAGGACAAAGAGCGAGTCTGAGCGCTCCTGGGAGCTTGATGATTCCCATGCTCTCAAATTGAATGAAGGGAGGTCTGGGGAGGGTATTGGACCTTTCTAATCTATCTTACATACAGTCGGACTGAGCACCCACATTTTCACTGTTGGCAGTTCCCAACACTCTCCTAAAGCTTGATTAAATCAGAAGGACTTGGCATGGACTGCCCCTCCCCTCTCTTGCATTTCTTCTCACCCAGACTAGCGCATGAAATTGCTTTGTGAGCACCACTTTTCAGCAAGCGCTTTCACATACACTCCGACAACTTTCCTACTCCCAGAACACCTTCTCTTATCCAACACTCATAACTCAGTTCACAAACCTCTCCCAAAGCTGTCTGCTCCCCTAAATTAAAACTTTTATTAAAGTATTTCCACCTCTCGGGGAAACAAGCTTTTATTCAAGACCCATAGCGTTATTACAAAAAGAGCTACTGAGAGGACCTGCAATTCCTCCTTTATTACATTTGTGTTAATTACCTTTGGGTAGCTCTGACCATAATATCCGACAGAGCAACTTACAGAAGGAAGGGTTTAATTTTGGCTAATGGTTTCAGAAGGTTCATTTCACAGTTGCCCAACTCTAGACTTGTGGGTAGAATGTCATGGTGGCAACAGCATGTGGTAGAGGAAAACTGTTGCTGCCTGCTGAATGAGAAGGAAGAGAGAAGGGACCATATGATAGGCATCCCCTTCAAAGGTTTCCTCATTGCTCTTCCAGCTATGCCTAGCTCCTGAAGTTTCCAGAACATCTTCAAATAGAGTCTTCAGCTAGAGACTAAGTATTTAATATATAAGAATGTGGGTGGACATTCATAGTCAAATCAAGACATTTTCATCATTTAGCATTCAGTCATATAGAATGTATTTTTGGGTGACTTATTTTGCTTAATAATGTTTTGTAAAACTTGTTCATGCTGTTGTACACACTAGTGTCCGTTTTGCAGCTTATAGCATCTTTCTTACAGCTACACCACATGTGCTAATTTGTGTCTTTAACCTGCAGGTGAACATTTAAGCTATTTTTACTTTGGCACATTGTGATGATGCCCAGAACATTAATACAATGTTCTTTTGGTGCCTATGTCTGCAGGCATTTGTGTTAGAAATCTGCCTGAAAGTGTACTTCTTGGGTCATGAGACTTTTGGATTCAAATCCAGTAGATACTGTCAGTCTCCCGAAGCGATTGTACAACATACATTCCCATGAGTAATCTTACTTTATTTTTTGAATTTTAGCTCTCTTCTTGAGCTGGGGCTTGCTGGTGGACAGTCTAGCTGAAAAACCATGCATTCTGGGTCCAGTGAGAGATCCCACATCAAGAGAAGAAGGCAGAGAGTGAGGAAGACACTTTGAATTTTTGTGTCCCTCTGGTAAATAATTGTGTTTGATTGTTCTCTTAATCTGAAGACATCCTCGAGTGAATTCTACTTAATAATGGTGACTCTATTAGTATGTACAGACAATTTGACCTTCGGATTTTTTTTCTGTTAGTTTCTTCTTTTGAATACCAATCAGTTTCCCCTTCTCCTTTCTACCATCCAAGTACTAACCAGGCCTGACCCTGCTGAACTTCCGAGATCAGATGAGATTGGGCCTGTTCAGGGTAGTATGGCCATAGACCCCCTTCTCCTTTCTGCCAGAGAAGAGTATGTCTCTCCTCTCTACAGGCTGCTATGCAGTTTGGGTTATATACATGTGTTGAAAGGGAATCAGATTCAAACAAAACGAAACAAAACAAAACAAACAAACAAACAAAAAAAACCCGCCTTTGACCATGTCTTCAGAAGTCTGTGCGCTGATGTCCTAACCACCAAGGTTAGGAGGTGGAAAGAAAGATCCCCAAAGAGCTTTTTCCCACTTCCACCACAGAGGGCACTATAGAACGTGCAGCTATGAGCCAGAGAAAAGGCTCAGTCCAGACATTAAGTCGTTGGGCACCTTGATCATAGTTTCCCCCATCTTCAGAACTGTGGGAAGTAAAATGTATATTCTTTATGAGCCACCCAGTCTGTAGTATTTTGTTGTATCATCCTGAATGGACTAAGACCTAAATGTGGAGTCACCAAAATGAGCTTAGATGGATATAAAGAGTGTCACTGACCTTGTTCATTCACACAGCTCATCTTTTTACCTGTAGGAGCTGAAGCATGTCCCTTAGACACTACGAGATGCTAAGTGCCTTCCTGGGGTTTGACATATGCTTGGCACACTCTAGCTTTGGAGCCTTTGAATTTTCCATCTTAGTCTTTGGAGCACTCTTCTATGTAACTTCAAGGCTTGTACCAGAGATGGATGGAAAACTCACAGAGTAACTCCAGGCTTTCAAGGGCTACTATATAAAGAAGGAAGGGATACTGTGAACTCAAGGACAGCTGCATAGAGAGCAGCTAGGGTGCACTTAGAGAAAATTGATTTGCATAGGGAAGGGAGAAGAAAGAGCACATGTATTCAACCAACAAAAGATACAGAGCTGTCATGGCTAGGGCTTCTCTACACACACCACAGAGGTCAAGATCCAGGTAGGATGGTAGTAAATGGTAGGTAATTAAGAAAAATATCTTAACTCACAAACTAAATGGCTATTGAGGAATAGATAAAAAAAATCTTGGGATTTTCATTGTGTTTCCTCCAAGCCTCTTTTTGTTGTTGTTGTTTGTTTTTTTCAAGACAAAATTTCTCTGTGTAGCTTTGGCTGTCCTGGAACTCACTCTGTAGACCAGGCTGCCCTTAAACTCACAGAGATCCACCTTCCTCTGCCTCCCAAGTATTGAAATTAAAGGTATTTGCCACCCACACCCTACCCCACCCCCAAGCTTATTAATTTAGTTCATTATTGGGATTTGAGTCCAGGGGCCACATCAGGATGATGTTATATACATAATTGGTAAGTACTGTTTGATATATTGATGCTTAATTACTCAAGGCCTGTGATGAGACTACCCAGGTCCAAATCCTCCTCATCACATGTTGATTTTGAACCAGATGATTAACTACTCTCTGCTTCTGGCTCCTTGTCTGTAGAAAGGGCTGATGGAGATGCCAGACTTACTGCATTGTTGTAAAGGTCAAACAAAAGAAAATAGGATTAGGCAGCTGTTGCTATTACCACTTACCACCTAGTAAACATTAGGTATTGGTAGTTTGTAAAGTTCCTTATTCCTATAATAGTCTCCTTTCATTAAAGATTGAAAGCTCTTTCCTAAGGGACAAAAACCTATAAGTGTGATGCTGCTTTTTAGCAAGAAACCAACCTAGTAATTATGCCCCATTCCACTCTTTCCAGACACTTTGAGATTGGCATGAACACTGCTTCTAAAATTTTGCAATGGCTACTGAGATTTGTATCCACAAGAGCTAGATCTTAATAAAGCACAGAAAATCTTATATTTCTGGCCATTATTTTGCTTCCAGGAGCTATTTTTTCTTTTTAAATGTCCTTATCATCCCAAAGCTTAATTTTTCAAAGGAAGATACTTGATAATGGTGTATTTTCTTGACCTGTTTGGTAAGCAGTTGGTCTTTAGCTAGACATGTTGCACCACAGAAGTAGACACATAGCTAGAACGGGTGAGACACAGCCCCAAGTGCAATGTGACTGTGTCAGCCAGCTCGCAGTTCAGGCTGGATTTTACTTGTCTTTGGTGTGCCCTGAACAGTTGGACCTGATGGACGGGTGGATAACAGGACTAAAGCAATGCCGTCACTCAGGAAAGTCATTTGACAAATCCTAATTTTGCAAAGAAATGCTCTTGTGTGGCATTAGAGTTATGACAGCACCCTAGAAAATATAACTGTGCCAGGATCATCCTCCCACTGGATGTTCTTCATATCTTAGCTTAATGTTTTTAGCACATGCCTCTCAAGGCTATTTTCAGCTATATATAAAGGATTAATGAAAATAACTCCATATCATGTGATTAATGTCTCGGAAGTGTATTCCATCTGAGAATTGATAGGAAATGTGAATAGCTTTGGTAAGATCTCCAAAGGAGTTGAGTAAAGAAAATGAGATCATACATCTAAGTATAACATTTGAATTTTTTTTATATTGACATTGAAACTCAGTGAAGAACCTTGGTCAATGAAAATTCACTTTAAAAAAAAAAATATGTCATGCACAGCAACTTTTCTATTCACCATGGAGAAGAAATAGTAGACAGACACTTAAAGCTCTGGGTTAATGTGAATTCCACTAAATGTTGATGTTCTCCTACAATAGACACAAAACCCCAATGTGCACAATTGTCACCCTAACTTTTTTTTAGTGATTCTCTGATGCAATATCATAGAGAAACCACTCATGACTTTTAAATCTTCTGTTAAGGTGGGGGGAGGAGATACTACTTACTAAAAAGACAATTATGAAAGAAAAGTAAAATCAAATCAATAATTTACAAACCATTAAGAGCATTCAGCAATTAATAAGTGACA
Organism: Cricetiscus sungorus; assembly: GCA_030556225.1. Lineage (NCBI taxonomy): Eukaryota > Metazoa > Chordata > Mammalia > Rodentia > Cricetidae > Cricetiscus > Cricetiscus sungorus. The sequence continues at coordinate 2,642,687 of JANBXA010000740.1, read as the reverse complement.
GTGTAAGATAAGGGAGACAATAAAATTCTAAACAGTTGTTACTGTTTGAGATTACCACATGAGTCTATAAGTCTCTGTGTATACATACCTTTCTTGTTGACTCGAAGTGGAGCTATGTAAATTCACATATCACAAAATTGTGTGGAGATTTTACAAGGAAGGCTAGGGATTTTCTATCATGTTCTATCACGTATCAAGAGCTCTTTGTGTTTTCTAAAGCTTTAAGAGAAAATTTTTATTATACTCAAACACGATGGTTTGTTATTTGAGTGAATGCAGACAGAATTACATTAAAAACAACAGATGCAAGCACTCCTAGCTAGACTCACTAATTGCAGAGGCTGGGGATTTGGAAAAAGTGGTTCAAAATACCCCAGAAGCAGGTGTTCTAGGCATTCCTGTGGCTTGTGTGGGCCTTGGAGATATTTGATGTGGTCAAAAACAGCTTGCTTGAGCACAGGGCTGAATAAGACAGTTGGCAGGAGGATTATGGCTGTGGGGAGCTGCAGATTAGGGAATTGGGAGGAACCATTCAAGCCCCATGTGGGGCCACTTGAGAATGCTGGTTTCTACTTTTAGGGCCCTCTGCGTGCTCCTGACTATTATTTGGGTTCTCTGCACTTTCCCGCCCTAAACTACAGCCTGTTTCCTAAGTGGGCCCTCCTTCCTGCTCTTCTCAGGGATGCCTCTTTCTCACCTTCTCCTCACTGGCAGGACTCATCTTAATTCTTAGTTCTTCATGGAGAGGGTTCTCACACCCTCCAAGCCCTCACAAGGTTAAGTTTCTCTGGAGCCTCTAACAGGATCTGCATCTTTGTTACTCGAGTATGTGTTCACTGTTTCTCGAGTGTTGCAGGAACCGAATCCCAGCAGTTTCTATGCTACAAACATACATCAAATAATTGATGAGTGAGTGAAATCTCCAAGGTATTTTTGGTTGTACCATCTTCTGTTTGGTGATCTCTTCCCTTAGTGGCACTGGCCATGTGCTAGAAGCACCCAAGTCCCTTGTGATCAGGATTTGTGAGTTTGTAATATGTTAACCTTGACTAATTCTCCTTGGTTTGTTAACCAGCTAATATAAGCACTGCGCCACATAACAAAATTCTCAAACCTAGGTAAGAATTCTTTTGTGATTTTTGTCTTAAGAGCATATGTAGAAGATCCATTTCTAACGACGCAGTAATGTATAGTATCTCACATTACAAAACACCTAGAAATGCTGAATAAATTATGTCCAGCACACCTTTAAGTCGAAATACACCTTCAAGTTCAATGTGCAAATACTATAAGCACTATTCCTGCAAGTGACTCTTGAATGATGCTATTTTCTATAGCTGAGAGATTCTTGAGGGAATCCATCTTACTGAGAGGAAAAGGTGCACAACCAGTTTGGCTCATTTTAGGTTCCAAAGGAGAAAAACATCTCCCCCATAATTTACTATCAAGACTTTCTTTGGCATTGATTTGGGGCTTATCTCCCAGAATTCATAACTCATAGTCTGAATAACTGACATATTCATGGACTCTTACCCGGGGCTATTTGTTAATCCTTCTAAAGGAGCCCAACCTAATGCAGGACTCATGGGCTCCTCACAGACAGAGGCTTAGATACGGGTTTGTGACCCAAATCTATGCAAAGTTCAATCTACAGAGAAACAGCAGCATGAATGATTACCTAGGAATTTCAGGTCAGTCAGGTATCTACTGAATATCCAATGATTTAAAAATTATTCAGCACATAAAACAATAAAAAGTAGGAAAGAAAATGAAGAAAATAGGCAAATACAATGCTGTAAAATGAAAAACTCAACAGACAGATTAGAAAGAATGAAGTATTAGCTAGCTGAAAGATTATTCAAAAAGAGACTAAGAGGTGGAAAAGATGTCTAATAGATGCTCCAAAGACTATAAAGAAATGTCAATATTTGAAGATAATATGACTAAAAACTTCTAAGTTTTTTTTAAAAGCATGACTCACCTGATTCAGAAAGTTCAAAACGTACCAAATAATGTAAGTGCAGGAAAACCTGTGTCACATAGTGCAAGAAACAGCAGGAAATAGGGCCAAGGTCTTAAATCGTTTGAAAATTTCATAAATGAGTATACTGTATTTATATCATTTCCACTGCCCCCCCAATTCCTCCTATGTCCCTTTCCACTCCCTCTCAAATTTATGACCTCTTTTATATGTATTTAGTGTTAATCTGTGTTTTTAATTCTAATGCTACATTTTTTATCAAATTTCTCTGGAGTTTGGTGCATATATATTTAGGATTGTCATGTCCTCTTGGTTGATTCTTCCCTTATTAAGAACGAAGTATCCTCTGTATCTCTTCTAATTCATTTTGAACTCTATTTTGTCAGATATTAGGATAGTGATGCCAGGTTGCATTTGCTTGGAATACTTGTCTTTTGCATCCTTTCACTCTAAGTGAAAGGTACTTATCTCTGAAGGTTAACCTGTACCTTTTGAGCAGAAAGTTGAAGCCATTCATGTTTAATGTCATCATTAAAAGATGTGTGTTAACTGTGGTAATTTTGTTGCTTTTCTGCTGTTTGTGTTCTTAGTCTTATTTAGTATTTTGGTAACTACATTTCTTTTTCTTTATGGCCCTCTGGCTGTGTTTATTCCTCTCTTGAGTCCAAAATATGCTTCCAGTATTCTCTGTAGGACAATGGACATTAATTCTTTTGGCTTTTTATATCATAGAATTTTTTTCTTTCTCCTTCAATTATAGTTGATAGCTTTTCTGGATAAAGTACTCTAAATTGTTATGTACGGTCTTTTAAAGTATGAAGTATATCATTCTAAGCTTTTCTGGGTTTTAAAGTTTCCATGGAGAATTCAGCTGTTGGTGAAGTCTGCTTCATTTTCCTTTACAAGACTTATGGTTTTCTCACGTAGATTTCAATACCTTTTCTTTGTTCATTATAGTTCAAATGTTAACCATAACATGGTGTGGGTCATTTCTTTTCCAGTCCTGTCACTTTGATGTTCTGTGTACTTCTTGTTTCTGTATGGGAATGTCTTTCTTTAATTTGTGGGACTTTTCTTCTGTGGTCTTGTTAAGATCTGATCTTTGCCAGTGACCTGGGATTCTTTTTCTTCTATGCATATAAGTCATAGATTTGACCGTTTTGTGGTATCTGAAATTTCTTGCATATTCCTTTAGTGTTCATCCTTTAAATTGTGTCATGTTCTAATGGTCTAATTCTTCTATTTTATATGCAAGTCCTGATATTCTATTTTCTGCTCGATCTGTTTTATTGTTAAGCTCCCCCACCCAAGTTTTCAAATTAGTTTGTTGCATATTTCAATTCTACTTTTGTTTCTTCTTGACTGTTTTTCAGTATTTCTCTCTTTGCTGAATTCACTTTTCAAATCCTGAATTTTTTTTTTCAATTTGGCCTTTTGTTTGTGGAGTTTAGGAGTTTCATTTAGGAGTTTCCTTTTATTCACTTTAATTTCGTTCTAGTGTTTATTCATGGCCTCTTTAAATGACTTGATTTCACTGATCATGTTTAGAATTGTTCTTTTAAATTGTTTGTCATGGGGTTTATCCAGTTAACTCTCATCAAAGAACATTTTCTAGGAAGACTAGTGATTTGTGGTGATGGTACATGCTGTCTTGTCTTTTCATATGATTCAGTGAGCATGCATATGCATACAGGTGAGCTTCCAGTCAAAATAAAGATCTTAAGAAGCAAAAGCCAGATTATCCAAAATGAACAATGACATTGATACCATTAACATTTTCAAGTCTTAGTTGACTTATGTTCTATGCCTGAGTAAACTGTTGTTAAATGATAATAATCAAGTATACCTCATCAGACTCTATGAACCTATGTAGTTTAAGAGGAATGAAACTAGTTCAGAAGACAAAAGTGAGTTGCAAAAATACAAAAGAAGCAAGGACTTAGAAAATGCAGTTAGAGTCAGCAAGATGGTTCAGTGTATTCACATGCAGGTCTAATGATTTGAGTTTAATCCCTGGATTTCACAAGGTGGCAGGAAGAACAGTCTTCTGAGAGTTGACTTCTAGCCTCCACAGACACACAATATACATGCAAGTGTACACATACCCACACCACACACACACACACACACACACACACACACACACAAACACACACTTATTAAAATAAATCGGTAATATAAAAATAAAATGTAGGTGATTACCAACAGGATTGGTTATATGAGATAACATAATAATAAGGACTAATTTATGGTGGTAGAACAGAAGAGACTTAAAACATGATGGTAAGTGTTGGCTCAGAGTGTTGTGTTGTTTTTCTGTTATTTGGAAGGTAGATAAAGATATTTTTTGACTCTATACTTGGGGTTATGTTCATGTGGTCAAATTGGGACTATTGCCATTTAATGGAAGTAAAATGCATATTTTTTTTAAAAAAATGATAAAATGCTCTTTAAAAGATTGGGGCCTGGTGCGGTTCACACTGTAATATTGTAGTTAAGACCCTATTGCTAAAGGCATCTCACACATTAGTCATACGGCATAAAGGAATCAAACTAAAGCTGAGCTAGAGGCTTCCTGCCTGCCCCCTTTCTTTTATAGTTCTAGAGCTGTTGTGCAGACTGCTGAAGGAGGAGAGTCATCAACAGTTCTTACAGAGAGGTAAATTCTGTGAGCTAAATAATGACCTGTGAGGAAAAACATGCTCTCTCTAGTGCAACAGTGTCACACTGTTATGGGGAAACCAATCCCTTTTCTGCTTGGATCTCAGGTCTATTCTATAGAAGGTAATTCGTGTGTGATTCTGTAATTTGGTCAAGAGCCTCTGGCTGGAAAAAAAAAAAATCAAAGGCCTTAGGGGAATACTGTTATTTTGCTAAATGATCATGTTATCAAACTGTCTCCTAAATACCTACAGATTAGTACTGCACCCAACCTTCTTTAGAGAAAATGCTTACTGACTGTGCATGCAGTTAAGGTAGAAACCCACAACTGTGCAAAGTGCCAAGAGTAAATGATGGTAGAACGCTTGGTCCTAAATGGTCCAACTATAGTCTTGTTTTCCCATCATCACAGTGGCTGCACTTGACCCTACCATTCTTTCAGCCAGTAATTTCAGGCTCCACAGTTACTGGTCTGCTTTTCAAGCAGCTCCGCCTCCTGCTTCTGCCACCAAATATAGTTTTTAACTAAATCTCTATTGTTTTATTTACTAATAAAGACCCAGGATTCAGAGCTGGGAGGGTGAAAACTTGCTAGTTCAGAGAGGTTTAGGATCAACTAGCTGACCTTCCCTCTTTGCCAGCATCTCGAACAAAAGCTCATCCTTCCTTTCCACCAAACCAAAAATGACTGCCACACACAAAGTTCCTCCCTACTACTTCCTGTGCATCTCTCTATCTTCCAGATACCCTCTGGCTCTCTATAATTACTTCCTGTCAACTAGTTTCTGGTTTTACCTCCTGATCCAAGGTTGATTGTATTTAATTAACCCAAATGCAAACTTAGGGTTCACAGTGTGATTGACTATCCTATATCCCTCTAAGATTCAGAAAATATAATGGAAATGGGGACAGGAAGAATATAAGGGCCATACGATAAGGAGATATGCAGCAAAAAGATGTCTCCTTGACCAACATAGCTATTGAACTCATGTTTTCTTTGCAACTGTGGTAATCTGCATAAGATCTGCATATGACAGGGCCAATCAGTGTTTTTCAAAACTTCATTGTAAAAATATCATGAGCAAAGAAAAAAAAATTATGCAACAAAATTGACCAGACACAAAGACTATCTCAGTGAACTTCTTCTGTACATTTAGAATACTCATTGGGAGCAGGAGCTGTAGAGCTTCACATTACAATTTTCACTTTCAGCATCAAATATATTTCACATACATATCCACCACCAAAAATGAAAAAAATCTATGACAGCACTATAACTAGAAAAACAACTAGCTTTATATCCTCTTGTAGAACTCCTGTCCAGTACCTGCGTTTGCTCCTTCCTTATCCCCTAATATTTTACAAGCTTTTCTTGTTCTCTTTTCTACAACATCCTATATTATATCCACACGTACATTTGTTTACATATACACATATATTATTGGTTAGATTCTGATGAGGGAGAACATGTGGGTTTTTTTTCCCTAAGATCATATGACCTTGTTTAACACTCTATGTCCTAAGTCCATCCATTTCTGCAAATTTTGTGAATACATTTTTCTTTAGGGCTGAGTAGTGTTCTGATATACATACATTTATATGTGTATAATACATATGTGTGTGCATATATACATACATACATACACACACGCATGCATACATACATACATACATGCATGCATGCATGCATGCATACATACATACATACATACATACAAAAATACATCACTATCCACTCTTCTGCAATTCATCATGGATGAGGACAGATCAACAGGACCCAATCCTACACGAGACACTAAATAGCAATTAACAGTCTCTGGTAACTTGAATGAGATGTCCCCATGGTCTCCAGCTTCTAAATGCTTTGTCCCCAGTTTGTGTCACTGTCTGAGTAGGTTTGGAGGTGTGAACTTGCTGGAGGAAGTATGTCACTAAGGATGTGTAACACAAATAAATAAATGGCCCAGAGATTGATATTGAGGTTCAAGCTTATAGCTGAAGATTAGAAAAGCACAGCAGCTGGCCACTATTTCTCACCTCTACCTCAGACTGAAAGGTGATCCTGGCTCCATCAAACCTCAGACTGTAACCCCAGACTTCTATGCTCTCCTCCACATGGCTGGAGAATCCTGAACCTGACTGTCTTCCTATCCTCAATGTGGCTGGAGAATGAATCCCAGCTCTGAGACCCTGCTTCTGTCTTACACACCTCCCTAATGCTGGGATTTAAGGTGTGTGATCCCAGGTGCTGGGATCAAAGGCATGAGCTCTGTTACTCTTTACTCTTGTATAGGCCATGGTGGCCTTGAACTAACATCGATCTATGTATCTCTTAACTCTGAGTCCTGGGATTAAAGGTGTGTGAGTACCACCACTGCCTGATCTCTATAGCTTGGGGCTAACTTTGATGTCTGAATCCTCAGCCAAGCTTCAATAAATTATAAATGATATATCACCACAAGGGTGGGCTTTGAGGTTTCAAGTACTATGCCCCTCCAGCTTCCTGTTGTGGGTTAAGATGTGAGCTTTCTCCTGATGCTCTTCTGGTCCTGCCTGCCAGCTACCACGCTTCCCTGCTGTGATGGTGATGCATTCTTAACCCTCTGGAACCTCTAAGACCCAAAGAGACCCTTCCTTCTATAACTTGCCTTAATAATGTGTTTATCACAGCATAATGCGCAGTTATTGGGAGAGGGGTGTCATTTTCTTCAGTGGTAAGCCACTAGTAAATTGCCCTTGGTCCAGTAAATGATCTTACCCCCATACTCGGGTGAGAATTAATTAAACCTGGAGAACCACACATAGAAAGAAACCATGACAGTAGGAGGGGGGCTCATTGGGAATAAGGATTCCAGTAGGAGAGGGGGAGACAGGAAAGATGGGGATGGGGTATGTGGAAATGACTAAAGTTCATTATGTAAATGTGTAAAACAAGCTTAAAAGTCAATGTCTTCTTACAAAGCACTAAGGATCCTATTGTTTGTTAAGCAAAAATGGTTGGAGCTGGAGAGGCCATGAAATTTTGGGATATTCTGCAGTTAATTATTCAAGAAGCAAAAGAAAGTGTGGATGGGGATGGGGGGAAGGAGAGAGGGGAAGATAAAAGATAAAGGAATTAGCAAACATTTAGGGGCCAGTTCTTCAGGTTTTACCTTCAAGAACCCACCATTCAAACGGAGACAGTGTAGCTTTCTCTAATGTCACAGCAAGTGCATAGAGGCGAAAGGAACCCTCCAAGACCCCTTCACCAGCAGTGGATGGGCTGCCTCAGTCTCTGAAGGCAGAGAGATGCTGCAGGCGGGTATTTTCTCCAGGCCCTTCTTATCTGCTGCAGAGCTAGAGATCTCAAAGCCAATTTTCCTGAGGGAGGAGGGTGACAGGCGATGGCGCAAGGAGTGGCAGGAGGGTGAGGAATTCTGATAGCAGGAAAAGGAAGGAAGGGTGAGGGTGAGCAGGTGAGGGTGAACAGGAAAGTCATGTCTGAGCTCTCAGACCTCAGCATGACAGAGTGGAGGTTCCTAAAAGCTGATTTCATTCACTGGGGCAATTCTTTTTTTGGCCTTACCTGCAGACCACAGAGAGAGAGAGAGAGAGAGAGAGAGAGAGAGAGAGAGAGAGAGAGAGAGAGAGAGAGAGAGACAGACAGACAGACAAGAGAAAGAGACAGAGAGAGACAGAGAGAGACAGAGAGAGAGACAGAGAGACAGACAGAGAGACAGAGACAGAGAGGGAGAGAGAGAGAGAATAAAGAGTGGACTGAGGAATACATAATGTTTCTACCATACTGGAGGGAGTAAAGTTGGTTTTCTACTCCAACTCTCACTTTGAGATTCAGTGTAAAAGTCTCTCTCTCTCTCTCTCTCTCTCTCTCTCTCTCTCTCTCTCTCTCTCTCTCTCTCTCTCTCTCTCTCTCTCTCCCCTTTGGCCTCCTTCATAGGGTTCCGCAGCTTTACCAGGAAGGGAATTCATAACTCACAGTTTTAATCTCTGAGCCTGGAACAAGGTAGAAACCTGAAGGTTCCCAAGGAGATTTCTTTTTCCCTATTAGCATTTCAGTTAAAGCCTTAACCCACAAACAGAAGGCGCAATGTGTAGCCAGAGGTCTTGTCCCTGCCTATTCTGCCTCTAGCTTGCCAGGGCTCTCAATAAGTCTATTGTTACCTAGCACTGAAAATAGCGCTTTCTCTCTTAAGCCCCATTGCTATTTGTACTTGTTCAAAATGCCTGGCTGGCTGCTTTTATCTGCGAGAACTTGCATAATTCCAAGGGCGTTGCTGAACACATTTATTGGGGAGAAAAAAAAATGTGTTCTCTCCCAGCTGAGAAGAATCCAGTAAACAGGCATACATTTTATCAGATAAGGATAGAGATTGTCATTACCGCTTACCCAAGAAATAGCAACAACGGTGAATCAACCACTGAGTTAATTAGAACCCAGACTTGCAACCCATCCTCAGCTCATAGAATGAGCACTGTTTTCCCTTGACCTAATTACAAGATAATCTTAAATATCATCATTTTGTAAAAGACCCTGTAACTACAAATTACTTTGTGAACCGTTATTATTGGGCCTCAAAATGTGGCTGCCATTTGAAGATGCTTGTAGCTTGGGGGAAAAATGCTGCCTCCAGGGAACAGTGATATGATGTTGTTGGGCCATAGGACTACTCTAGGGACATTATGCTCTTCTTTCCCCACTTGTCTGGGTTAGCAGTCATTCCTGCCCTTGGGTCCAACTCTTCAGTGTGATCTTGGGGTGAAAGAAGCAATCATCTAAATAACTGTTTAAAATTTAAGATGCCTTCTCAGCACCACCCACCACCATCAACAACAATAAAATTCAAAAGCAAAAAGAGCTTTCTATAAATAAGCTCGATTAAATTCAGGGAACATGGCAGGCTACTTGGCTTTGTTAGATCATTACTGTAGAATTTTATTTCAATATTTGCTGAGGAACTACAGTGCTGGAGACTTACAGAGCCCCGATTTTCTCAGGTGCCCCAGTACCATGGGGAGGAAAGTTGTGGGCAGGAAACTAAGAACTCATGTCTAGTGGACAGTGGAACGATACCAGAACATCTATCACCATTAGAGTAGTGGAAACCCTGTTCTCAAACACACAGCTCCTTTTGTGTGTGTGGGGGGAGGGGGTAACCTGGGGGGGGTTGATGAATAGAACTCCAGACCCTTGAAAAATCACTCCAAAGTGTTTTTTTAAAACATCAAATGAGGGCCTAATGTTGGTGGCACTCGCTTTTAATGCCAGCACTCAGGAGGCAGAGGCAGGCGGATCTCTGTTAGTTCGAGGCCAGCATGGTCTACAGCTCGAGTTCCAGAACAGCCAGGACTACACAGAGAAACCCATCTTGAAAAAGAAAACAAAGGCAAACAACAAAGAACCCATAGCTTTCCCCTAGTAACTCCCAGCTAGTCTTTACAGACAGATGTTCTTCCAAGTGATCACCACTAGAGGGCCGAACAGGCTGCTTCCGTTTCCTAGGACCTTTTCCCCACTAGGGGCGCAGAAAGTTAAAGAGAGAGGCAAGTTAAATTCTGAACACAACTTTGGATTCAGGAGAAATTGGGGCTTCCTCTCAGGGACCTTGGCTTATTACCAAAAGAACTTAAGGATAGATTCAAACGGAAGTCAAGGACATTTTTATTTGAGTTTAAAAGAAAATGCTTAGGGCAGGCAAACTGTTTAAAACTCTGTAGCTGCCCGCAGGAGGAGAAAGAAGGGGAAACAACCATGGAGGTCAGACACGTGATGGACAAGCAGCCATGTGATGAGGAGGAAAGCTTTAGAGAAAAGGCAATGATGCCAAGTATCAGGATAAGCAGACTGTAGGTTCTGGCCAAAAGAAAGAGATTGGGTGGGTGTGGGGGGAGGAAGGAAGGAAGGAAGGAAGGAAGGAAGGAAGGAAGGAAGGAAGGAAGGATTAGGAAGGAAAAGAAAGGAGAAAATAAAAGAGGAAAGTTGTACTTCTAGGCCTCAGAAAGGCAGGTAGGTCCTGCCAAAGCTCATGGTGGCTTCTGGGAACTGTGCTGAAAAATTATGGTATCTTATTAAAGGAACAATTATCTTGCCTATCTTTTTAGCGTGTGAACCTACTTTCCTAGGGGTGGTCCCTTCTTCAGGGTGACTGCCTGGCCTGACTGGACTGTTAGGCCTCTTCCTGGGTCAGAGGTCTGTTCTCTTGACCGAAGGAGTTGCCCATATGGGCTCTTTTGTTTTTGCTCTAACACTTTGAGCTTACAAATCTCTCACTCACTGCTATTAGGAAGCAGAGGGCTGGGTGACCCCACAGAGCATTCCATTGGAAGCAAAGTGCTGTGCCTTTGACTGCTTCTGCTTCTTAAAATGTTTCTTTCTGCCTTCCACTTTCCAAAGACAGCGTTGAACACCCAGATGTAAGAAGTAGCAATCAGCTGTTTCCTCTCTAGGCTTAGAGTCTGGGTCAGACACCGACCAGGAGACTAATCAAAAACTGTAATTCAATATGGGAGCCAAGGGGAGAGCAGAGTCACAGCTGTGAGTGGGACAAGGGACAGGCATTGCCTCATGGACCCAGTGAGAGAGACATCCTGAGGCCTGAGGAGCAACTCACAAACACAGCGTGAAGAAGGAAGATAAAACACAAAGGCAGCATTTCTCCTTCTAGAGTATTTTCAGTCTAAAGCAGCCTTCATCAGCCTCCCTGATGCTGCGACCCTTTCATACAGCTCCTCATGCTGTGGTGACCCCCCCAATCAAATTATTTCCATTGCTACTTCATAACTGTAATTTTACTACTGTAAGGAATCTTGATGTAAATATCTGATATGCAGGATATCTGACATGTGAGCCCTGTGAAAGGACCATGTGACCCCACAGGGGTCACGGCCCCACAGACTGAGATCTGCTGGTCTAATGGTATCTGTGACAGAAAATAAACACAAGCAAGAGGAAAGCCAAAAGCTAACTGCAGTGGTCTGTACTAGGCTGCTCAACACCCATCCAGCTGTATTTGCTGAAGCATTTGTGGGAAGGCTTAGCTGCCCCAGGCAGCCCACCTGAGAATGATGTGGGGTAAGGACAGACAAGAGGGGATGGCTTCCTCACGGCATTTGTCCTAGTTAGGGTCACTAGTGCTGCAACAAAACACCATGACCGAAAATCCAAGTTGGGAAGGAAAGGGTTTATTTGGGTTACACTTCCACGTAGCTATCCATCATGGAAGGAAGTCAGGTCAGAACCCCTGGAGCAGGAGTTGATGCAGAGGCCGTGGAGAAGGGCTGCTTGCTGGCTCGTTCATCATGGCTTGCTCAACTCGAGTTCTTATAGAACCCAGAACCTCCAGTCCAGGGATGGTACCACCCGCCATGGGATGGACCAGTCCAGGGATGGTACCACCCGCCATGGCATGGGCCCTTTAACTACTAATTAAGAAAATGTCCTCCAGCTGGATCCTATGGAGACATTTTCTCAGTTGAGGTTCCCTCCTTTCAGATGACTCTAGTTTGTGTGTCGAGTTCACACAAGCCCAGCTGGCACAGTCTTACTGCAACATGTCCTGCTTTCTCCAGTGCGCCTTCCTAACCAACCAACTGTGCCTGAAGAGCTGGAGGTTAACATAAGCTTATCAACACTAAGTACATTTCTGCTCTTGGGGAAAGCAGACATACCAGTTCCCGGCTTTCTCTTCACTGCGTGCTCTTATTAGTGTCTGAGAATTCTCAGGTGATCTTAGAGTGTGTCTGGGGGAAGCCAATGGGATTCTCCGCATTGAAATTTACAAACAAAGATACAGGCAACTGCAATTTTTCCTAGCATCATTAAACAGCAAAAAAAAAAAAAAAAAAAAAAAAATTCAGCCTTCCACTTGAATACACACCAGCTAGACAATGTTGCAGAAATATTTATCATAGGGCTTTGGATTTTTAAATGTATCTCTCCAATGGGGCCCTGAGAGTGCCTCACTCTGTTGCATCGTTTTCCTCTAACATCTTCGTCTGCCTCTCTGTCATCCTCATCAGGGAAATGTGACTGAGAGATACAGGAAGCCTTAGGTGCCGGTGGCAGTGGATGTAGGTCTTGCAGCTAGTGCTGCTGATGCTGGTGCTGGTGGTGAACCCAGCCCCCTCTCCTGTTATACAGCTTGGTTTTCCTCCAGTGTGCCAACTGCAGGCGAAGGTCGGAGGCTCTGGTTCCCACCATCGTGTCTGCACCCAGGCCATCTCTGAATACCGGCACTGTGTACCTTCAGCACCTGGACTCAAACTAGAATCCAAGACAGAATGGTGTCTGAAATAGCTAGTTCAATTCTGGACAGACAGTTAGTAAGTAAGAGCCCTACAGACAGGAAGGGGAAATAGATGAGCAGGTGGGGGGGGCACCTTGGGCAGCTCCTGTGTCTGGCCGTGCCAGCCTCTCAGGCACTTGGCCTGGATCCAGCATGGGAGGAGGGAGCTGCAGCTTGCTGCCGGTTAATACAGTTCAATCTTTCAGTGGCTGTGGGTGTCATGAAGTGGCAGATAATGAAACAGACAGAATAAAGTATCCAGCAGAGAAGAATGGTTTGGAATCTTACCAGGAGAAAAGCAGACCCTGGAGTAAAAGGTAGCATGCGCCTTGAATCATGCATCAGCTGTGACTGTGACAGCAGGCTTCCCTAAGGACAGAACGCTTGGTGGTTATTTGAAATAGTGATTTATAGCATAGAGACCTGACACAGTCCTCTGAAGCTCAAGGACTTGCTTCCTAGATCTCTTGGAACACAGATTCACTCAGGCAATGCCATGAGAAAGGCAGAGATAGGAAACTGTTCTCAGGAGGACTCACCCAAGACCTGCAGGGCCCATGGAGCACACAGATAGCATTTCCAGTATGGCTAGAAGACACCCAGTGTCCATCACTTCCAGGAAAGCTCCGAGGCAGCAATGTTTTCTTCCTGCATTTCCATTCAGCAATGGAATGCATTAATAGTTAATTTCTATTAACCTCTGTTGAGCACAGAGCACTGCAAGAGAGCACCATGGCGACAGAACGGAAGTCCTGCCTCTCCTAAAGTCTCCATGTGGTTCTGGGGAATCTGGGAAATGTTTCAGCCGAGGTTCCTGGAAACCATCAGCACAACTAATTAGGATCTCTCCAGGAAGGCTCACATGCTGATGTGTGGCCTAGGTGAGGGGCGCTGAGGTAGCATGGGCTTTAGCAACAGAGGTGCTGCAGTGTCCCCAATGGGCGCCCTAGAGGAACCATCAGTGAGGGAAGGCCAACTTAAGACAACAGTATCCTCAGGCCAGCTCCAGGACTACGCTTGGGTCTCTGATACCTGAAGCAAAAGTCTTGGTGGGTACTGTCTTTTGAGTCTGTTCTGTGGAAGAAATCAAGCTGCACATAATCACACTCACCTAAAATAAAACATTTAAACATTTCCATTGTTGGTTCAGAAGTACACATGGAACTCTTGAGGCCAGCCTGGCTATCGGCCTCTAGACCAGCCGTTCTCAACATGTGGGTTGCGACCCCTTTGGGGGTTGAACCACCCTTTCACAGGAGTTAAGTATCATAATATCCTGCATATCAGACATTTTTACATTACAATTTATAACACTAGCAGAATTACAATTATGGAGTAGCAATGGAATAATTTTATAGTTGGGGATCGCCACGACAAGAGGAACTATATTAAAGGGTCACAGCATTAGGAAGGTTGGCGATCACTGCTTTAGACCTAGATAACATTGATAATGTGATCAACCAAGGAAGACTAGAGATGAGAACCCAACCTCATATTGCAGAGGCAGCAGGGGAAGGTGCGTCAGAGTCTAGCCAAATGTCAGGTGGTCTCTCACCTTTACCCAGCTTTCTTCCCGCCTACACCTCTCCCTTCTGTGTTTAATACTCATGGTCATTCTTGCAGGCCACCCTGTTCTCTTCTTGTCCTGTGTCATTCCCACTCCCCCTACCCTGTTCTTTCCTTTTGCTTTTTCCTCTCTAAAGCGTACAGACCAGCCAGATTTTCAGGATGTTTGTGCCCCAGTGTCCTGAGAATTGGGGCTGCTCTGTTATCTGCTGGCATGTCTTTGTTTTAGTGTCCTCTACTTCCTAACACTATAGTGCTCAAGGGGCGATGGTTGCACTGTCGACTGTCACTATTTTCAGAGTGAGTCTCCCACTGGGTGTGACGGTGTTACAAGGGAAGACATTAATTGTGGGAATGCTTTGAAGCCTTGGTTGTTGTTGGTTTCTCCAAAGAGGGTTTCTTTTAGCTGGGAGCTGTTGCTGGTTTTTTCTTGTCCCACCAGGTCCTGCTGCCGCTTTAGCCCCAAATAAACACACAAAGACTTATATTAATTATTAAACTGTTGGCCAATGGCTAGGGCTCCCCATTGGCTAGCTCTGTCTTAATTGTTAACCCATTTCTATCAATCTAAGTATTTCTGTCTTAATTTCTATCGATCTAAGTATTTCCGCATGGTCTTATCTTACTGGAGAAGGGTCCAGACCTGTTAATCCTTCCTTCGGTACATAGTGTCTTCTTGTGGTCTCTCTCTGCTTACCTTTCCCAGAATTCTCCTCATTTCCTAGTCCCACCTATCTTCCTGCCTCTATTGACCAAACAGTGTTTTATTCATCAACCAATAAGAGAAACACATTTACAGAAGGACATCTCACATCGGTGAACCTATGGGATAGGAATTGCACCAGTCCTGTTTATGTTCTCAGCTTGGGATATTGGAGGATTGAGCAGGCGCTAAGTTAGACCCCCAAACCTGCTTAAGAACTGGCTCAGCAAATATTCTTAGGCAAGGTAGAATGTTTATTTGTTTGTTTGGTCTTAGTGTTTTACTTAAAGGAGAGGTAAAAACTACAAGATTCCTTGTGTGACAGCCTTCAGAATGCTAGTCTAAATAGATCTCTCTGGCCTATCTGATAGGGCCCTTCATTTTTGTTCCTTCTCTTTTTTCATGTGGCTCTGTACCTTAATCTGCAATTAAAATCAAGATTGTAAATCCAGGTGGATTGAGAGACACCCTTAGGGCATTCTGATGTATGGCTCTTGTCATAGTAGCTTTCTACAGTGTAGTCTGAGCCAATACTATCCAAATCATAGCTTCTTTAATACTCAAAACAAGCCATCTGGAAGATCTGGGGCGGCCAATCCCACTCTGACTGGAGGAAGAAAGTGAGATAAAGCTGCCTAGGATGGCATTTGCTCCAATGAGGCCAGAGTAAATGAGAACCAAAACTGCCTCAAAGAAATCACAGCTTTTCTGACTGTTCTCATCAGGGATGAAGACTACCTGGTGTGTGTCAGCAGCTCTCTAAGTATTTTTATCTCACATCCGCCCTCCTTCACAATCCTCCCAGCATTCTGGCTAAGAATGATAGAACAAAGAGGATCCTGGGAAGTTTGCTGCTGTGCCTTAGGGGAGGCCATGCCTGTAAGCCTGTAGACCCACTAGCAGAGCTCTGTGGTCAATAAAGCCAGAGGCCCTTTAACTCTCAGATCATGCGTAACTGTGTGTTTAAAATGCAGTGAGTAGTGCCTTTGAAATGGAAGAGAAATTAAGGAATGCTGATAGGCCCGCTTTAGCTGTTCTCTGCCAAACGAGTCTGATGAAATTTAGTCCTAAATATATTGGTGGGTTTGCAATTGTTACTAGTCTGCAAGGCAATGTCCCTTAGGTCAAGAAAAACTGAGAAGCTCATCGCCGACATCTTGATGTTTTTGTTCTCAGATTCAAAAAAGCGCCTACTCTTATATCCTTCTAAATGGACTAGAGTTCCATTTGCTTAGGTTTATGAAGGGTCTCTTGGAGCTAAAAAGCATTGGGGGAAGATTGGTTAATTATGCACACTGTGCTTATAGACAGTCAGTTCTTTTTTCTACTTCTCTCAGTAATTCGGTCTTCCTGGAAACAAACTCTGAAAAAAACAAAACAGTACAGTACATATTACATTAAACGCTTGAAGTAAACTTCCTACTTGCTTGAGTGAAGGAACCAGAGCCCCGCTGTATATTCAAACCCTCCAGGACTCACAAGCCTGAGTCTGGCTGAGCAGTGAGAACCGTCTCTATGACCTAGAAAAGATAAGAAAATGCACTTATGGTGGAAAACAGGTTTCAGGCAACTTCTGTGCATTTTCTTGATTTAAATGCCAGAACTAAGCAGATATTTCAAGTTTATCATCATCTCCTTGACTTTTCTGGAAGTATTTCTGTTTTCCAAGTTCCGATGTCTGATACTGAGACATTTAAGAGTGCAACACATTTAGATTGATTTTTCAGTGTCTTATTTCAACTGAAGCTTATGTGTATCGTGATAATAACAATAAGATGTCAGGTCCCATGGGCATATGCTAAAGAGTGGTATAGCTTCATCTGCCAGTAGATTTATCTTTAGTTTTCTGAGGACCCTCTGCTGGTAGTGGATTTATTTTTAGTTTTCTGTGGACCCTCCCAATGATTTCTGGAGTGGCCGCACCAGTCTGCAATCTCAGTACCAGTGAATGCCCATTCTTTTTTCCCCACAACCTCACACAAAGAGTAGGAGATTTCAACTCTCCACACTAAACAGGACCCACCAGACAGAAACTTAACAAAGATAAAAGGAACTAACAGAAGTTATAACCTAATTGGGTTTAACAGACATTTATAGAACATTCCATCCAAATACAAAGGAATATACCTTCGTCTCAGTGCCACATGGAACCCTCTCTAAAATTGACTAACTACTTGGCAATATAGCAAACCTCAATAGGTATGAAAACATTGGAATAACCCCTGTATCTTATCAGACCACCATGCCTTAAAAATAGAATTTAATAACAACACATATTGCAGAAACCTTACAAACTCATGGCAATTGAACAATGCGCAATTGCAGCATTCTGGGTCAAGGAAGAAATAAAGAAAGAAATTAAAGACTTCCTAGAATTCAATGAGAATGAAGACACAACATACCCAAACTTGTGGGAAACTTTGAAAGCAGTGCTGTGAGGAAAGTTCATAGCACTATGTGCCCACAAGTAGAAACTGGAGAGTCACACTAGAGAATTAACAGCACAACTGACAGCTCTAGAACAAAAAGAAACAAACTCACCCTGGAGGAGTAGATACCAGGAAATAATCAAATTGAGGGCCCAAATCAATAAAGTAGAAACTAGGAAAACAATACAAAGAATCAATGTAACAAAGAGTTGGTTCTTCCAGAAAATCAACAAAATAGACAAACCTTTATCCAACTAACCAAAAGGCAGAGAAAGAACATGCAAATTAACAAAATCAGAAATAAAAGGTGGAACATAACAATAGACACTGAGGAAATCCAGAGAATCTTCAGGCCACACTTTGAAAACCTGTACTCCACAAAATTTGAAAATTTAATGGAAATGAACAATTTTCTGGATAAATCTCATTTACCAAAATTAAATCAAGAAAAGATAAGCAATTTGAATAGACCTATAATCCCTAATGAAATAGTGGCAGTCATCAAACGTCTCTCAACCATAAAAAGCCCAAGGCCAGATGGTTTCAGTGCAGAATTCTACCAGAAATTTAAAGAACAGATAATACCAATACTCCTCAAATTTTTCCACACAATGAAAGCAGAAGGGTCATTGCCAAACTCTTTTTACAAGGCTACAATTACCTTGGTGCCCTAGCCACACAAAGGCACAACTAAGAAAGAGAACTACAGACCAATATACCTCATGAACATTGATGAAAATTACTCAATAGAATATGGCAAAACAAATCTAAGAACACATCAGAGAAATCATCCACCATGATCAAGTAGGCTTCATCCCAGGGATGCAGGAATGGTTCAACATATGAAAATCCATCAATATAATCCACCATATAAACAAACTGAAAAAGAAAAACCACATGAAAAAGCCTTTGACAAAATCCAGCACTCCTTCATGACAAAGGTCTTGGAGAGATCAGGAATAACAGGAACATACCTAAACATAATAAAATCAATATACAACAAACATACAGCCAACATCAAACTTAATAGAGGGAAACTCAATGTGATTCCTCTAAAATCAGGAACAGGACAAAGCTGCCCACTCTTTCCATATCTCTTGAATATTGTACTTGAAGTTCTAGCTAGAGCAATAAGACAAAAGAAGGAGATCAAGGGGATACAAATTGGAAATGAAGAAGTCAAACTTTCACTATTTGCATATGATATGATAGTTTACATAAGTGACCTGAAAAACTCTACCAGGGAACTCCTACAGATGATAAACACCTTTAGCAAAGTGGCAGGATACAAGATTAACTCAAAAAAAAAAAAATCATTAGCCTTACTATATACGGATGATAAAGGGAAACATCAGAGAAACATCACCTTTTACAATAGCCATGAACAACATAAAATAGCTTGAGGTAATGCTAGCCAAACATGTGACTTATATAATAAGAACTTAAATGGGACCTCCTGAAACCGAAAAGCTTCTGTAAGGCAAAGGACACAGTCAGCAAGACAAACAGCAACCCACATAATGGGAAAAGGTAATCACCAACCCCACATCTGACAGAGGGATGATTTCCAAAATATACAAAGAATTCAAGAATCTAGTTACCAAAACACCAAATAATCCAATTAAAAAGTGGGGTACAAAACTAAATAGAGAATTCTCAATAGAGGAATCTAAAATGGCTGAAAGACACTTAAGAAAGTGCTCAATATCCTTAGCCATCAGGGAAATGCAAATCAAAACATCTCTGAGATATTATCTTACTCCTGTCAGAATGGCTAAAATCAAAAACACCAAAGACCATTTATGCTAGAGAGGATGTGGAGAAAGGGGAACACTCCTGCACTGCTGGTGGGAGGGCAAACTCGTACAGCTATTTTGGAAATCAGTATAGCGGTTCCTCAGGGAAATGAGAATCTCTACCACAAGATCCAGCAATTCCACTCTTAGGCATATACCCAAAAGTGCACATTCATACAACAATGGCATCTGTTCAAGTATGTTAATAGCAGCATTATTTGTAATAGCCAGAACCTGGAAGCAACATAAATGCCCCTCAACTGATGAATGGATGGAGAAAATGTGATACATTTACACAATGGAGTACTACTCAGCGGGAAAAAACAATGGAATTGTAAATTCACAGGCAAATGGATGGAACTAGAAGAAACCATCCTGAGTGAGGTAACCCAGTCACAAAAAGACAAACACTGTATGTACTCACTCATATATGGATTTTAGACATAGAGTAAAGGATTAATAGCCTCCAATTTATACCACCAGAGAAGCTAGGAAACAAGGAGGACCCTAAGAGAGACATACATGGTCACCTGGAGAAGGGGAAAGGGACAAGATCTCCCAAGCAAATTGGGAGCATGGGGGGAGGGTAGAGGGAATTAGAAGAAAGAGGAGGGGAGAGGAGGGCAGGGAAGAGCAGGACGATTGAGTTCGGGGAAGAATAGAGAAGAGCAAGAAAAGATAGTACCATAATAGATGGAGCCACTATAGGTTTAAAGAGCAATCTGGCACTAGGAAAATGTCCAAAGATCTACAAGGATGACCCCAACTAACAATCTAAGCAACAGTGGAGAGGCTACCTTAAATGTGCTTCCCCAATAATGAGATTGATGACTACCTTATATGCCATCCTAGATCCTTCATCCAGTAACTGATGGAAACAGAAGCAGATACCTACAGCTAAACACTGAGCTGAACTCCTGGAATCCAGTTACAGAGAGGAAAAGTGATGAGCAAAAGGGTCAAGACCAGGCTGGAGAAATCCACAGAAACAGCTGACCTGAACAAGGTGGGTCTGATAGCTGGGAAACCAGCATAGGATCAACCCAGACCCCTGAACAAGGGTGTTAGTTAGGAGGACTGTGCAGTCTATGGGACTTCTGGTAGTGAATCGGTATTTATCCCTAGTATATGCATGGACTTGGAGAGCCCATTCCACATAGAGGGATACTCTCCCAGACTAGACACATGGGGGGAGGGCCTAGGCCCTGCTCCAAATGATATGATAGACTTTGAAGATCCCCCATCGAAAGCCTCACCCTCCCTGGAAAGCAGAAAGGGGATGGGATGGGTCTGATGGGAGGGGACTGGGGAGAAGGGAAGGATGAGGGAACTGGAGTTGACATGTAAAATAAGCTCGTTTCAAAAGTAAATAAATAATATTATCATTTTAAAAAAAGTCATAGACCAACAAAAACCTAGGTGCCAGGCACAATAAACCTTCTTCCAAGATCTTGGTCATGGTAGTTCAAGTGACTCAAGACTATAAGGCAACCATTGTTGCCCCTGAACCCCTCTCGGAGTTTGAAGGTAACCCTCTATTGCTGGAGACACCACGCAGGACTCAGGCTGCTACAATTGGGCTTAACCTGAAAGCTTCCTTCCTGCAGTCGAGCTTCCAAGGTTCCAGAAAGTGCCATGTAAGCTGCAGAGGGAGGGTGGCAATTAATAGTCCTACCCAGCTGTCACACCCGTGAACCACAACAGTAACAGTAACAGTGTGGCAGGGTATTCATAAAGGTGGAGTAAAGGGACCCGCCTGTTGCTGGTATCCTATGTGGTAAGCCTAAGTGGACTTAAGGCCACCCAACAGGAGGAAAATCACGCCTGGTACTAGAAACCTAGCCAACCACCTGGGGTTAGGAGGTTTCAGGTCTTAGAAGAGAATCAGTTCCCACAGCTTTGCTAGATCAGCTTAATTCCATACTACATTCTAAATCTTATCCTTACACCCACAGACAGGTGTAGCTACCACCTCTCATCAAAGAGGCTTCTCTTTACAGCAGATGGAGAAAGCAGCAACTGTATCCAGTGAGGAGTTTGACAGATGCCCAGGGAGCAGGGTTGTAAGAAGCAGAATACCAGGAACTCTATTGTGAAACCATCTCTCCTAGAAATGGCTGCGTAAACAACATCTGAACACTGACAATAGCAACTGACATGCTAGCATGGAAGTTGTAAAACCTCATGGGGCATTTATATATTTTGCATATATATATGTATATATATAATGCACACATTTTAATAGATTATGTACGTGTGCTTAGATATACTATATTTTGTGCACATATATTTGAGAATGAAAGTGTAAATGGGAGAGAGTGGAGGAAAAATCTGAAGGGAGGAAAGAGGAATGGTTATCTTTTAATTGAAATGTATTTAAAAATAAGGTAAACAAAAAACAAGAGATCCACAATATTTTAGCAGCAATGGAGTCTAGGGGGTCATCTTTCCTCAGAAACGTGACCATAGTGCCCTCTAGTGGATCTGGTGGACCTTGGCTGTTTGCTGCTCACTGCTACAGTCATTCCTTGAATAAAAAGACTGTTCTGAGCTGAAGAAATTATCCGCTGATTCCTGAGGATCGCGTAGGGTTGAGGCAACACGAAAGCACCCCCTTCGTCCCACTCTTCCTCTCCAATCTCTGTTCACTTTATCAGGAATTTATGTCGATGGAAACTGTTAGTATTCATGCATCTGTGCTGTCCTGTCGTTGGGGTGCTGACAGGATATGCCCTCAGCTGCTGCCACTAAGAACACCACCTGTGCACATTCACTATGCTCCCTTTTAAAAGGGTCCTGACCACCTCCCAGCCTTCTCTCTGTCCATCTCTCTCTCTCTCTCTCTCTCTCTCTCTCTCTCTCTCTCTCTCTCTCTCTCTCCTCTCCCTCCTTCTCTCCTTCTTTCCTTTCTCCTCTCTTCTGCTACCCCTGTCCCTGGAGGCTGGTCTCCCCCCCTCCCCTTTCCCATTTTTTATGATCCTTTTCCTAATAAAAAAACAAAACAAAACAACAACAGTAACAACAGAAGCCCTCTGCTCTAACCCTGCCTCATGGTGTCTTTCTCTCCTGCGCTGCTTTTATTAAATCACGACCTTGGTTTCACTGCACCACAGGCTCTCCATCCATGTCTCTCTCCTCCTGAGAACTGCACCAGCGGCAGCAGCGGGCTCACACGGCAGTGTCTCAGGAACTGCAGGACATCAAGATAGCACAGTGCTGGCTACTCCTAAGCCCTCCAATCAGAAGATCCGGTGGGATTCAGGAATCGTTTTCACGAATGGCATCCACGTGGAGGCCAGAGAACAACTGTGCGGGTAGAGTCGGTTCTCTCCTTCCACATTTATGTAGATTTCAGGACCAGAACCCGGGGCACCAGGCTTGTCCGTCAAGCTCCTTTAGCTGCAGAGCTATCTCTGACAAATATTATTTCTTCCTATGGAAAGGCCATAACTTCTTGATGTTTTTTGGCTGTGAGCCTAGCCTTTAATAGATGAACCATCTCTCTTCTCCCACCTCCAGCCCCTTCCCCCTTTTTGAGACAAAGTCTTTCTAAATAGTCTTGGCTATCACATAACTCACTGCAGACCGGGCTGGTTTCGAACTCATGAAGATCCACCTGCCTCTGCCTCCTGAGTACTGGGATTAGTGGTGTGGGCCACCAAGCCCAGTTGGAAATATTCTAATTACTAACCAGTCTCCTATTTATGTGTAATATTTCTCTCAATGTTTTGTTAATAAACAATTTTCTGGTGACTGAGCCTATACATGGACAATGTCATACATGAAAATTTTCTAAAGAAAAGTTGGCAGGTCAGGGATACAGAATTCAAAAAGACCTTCTAATTCCGGTAAATGTCACTAAATTGCCTTCCATGGGGGTTGCTACTTATTGAGGCAATATTTGCAACTATCAACTTAATTGAAGTGGATAGCTTGATAAAACACTTCATAGCATCTCCATGCCCACGTTCCTGCCACTCACTGAGGGATCTGAATTTCGTGAGTTTCAGGAGAGTCTTTTGCTGGGATTCGAACTTAGGATAAAGCAGTGACTCCCAGCAGGACTTCTATTAGCTTCGGGGAGTGGGGGTTGCCAGAAGAGCCAGCCATATTATTGAACAGTTGGAAATCTCAGCCATATTCTCTGACATCTCCGAGAGGAGAGGGGATACTTGGGTTCATCTCCAGGGAGAACATGTATCTGTGTGCTTGGAAGGCGGTGATCCTACATATGTCTCCTATATAATTCTCACCCCCTGTGGATCAAGGGGATGGGGAAAGAATGGAGAACAAGGAGTCAACAAAGCAAAGTCCTGCTTTATGACTGTCCTGCAACACCCAGCTTGAGTGCTTGCTGTCTCTGAGTCCAAAGCCACAGCAAGACTTTCTAGTACCCACATTTTTAAGAAAATTCCATGTGGTTTTCAGATTTCTAAGCTTACAAGTGAAAGACTCTCAGTTGCAATGAGTAAACCCCCACCCCATGCACACACATGCACACACACACACACACACACACACACACACACCCAGCAGGGGACTGTCACCTGGAAACTCCTGGGAAGTCACAACGTGGGCTCAGTGGCGTCTAGCTACTTTTCTTAGTGGAAACAAAAGGCAACAGGAAAATCCAATTTGTGATGTCTAATGTGTGATTTAGGGCCTTCAATTTTCACTTTAAAAATGGGGGGCAGGGGTCTCCAAAGGGCCAACACTAGGAAAAGAAAAGCAAGTATCCTCTTGGGAGTGCAGACCAACATGTTTACCCCCGAGGGTGGCAGCCTCCACTTCCTGGACGGACCAGGCTGGTCTGGGCTTTATCGAGGTCAGCCTGAAATCTCTAGGAACTGGAGTGACTCATTCAAATGGAGCTGACCTGCTTGACACTTGTCTTCTGTCTTATGAGGAAACGTTAAGATGAGCAAAAACTTAAGCAAGCTTGGTAAAGCGTTGCTTCTCTGTCTCTCTTCGCTCTGGGCTAATCCATTCCTTCCCCCGCCCACCCCTCTCTTCCTCCACCTCTCCCACTCTTCTTTCTCCTTCTCTTCCTCTTTTATTTCTTACTTAGCTTCTTTTTCCCGCCTTTCTAGACAGCCACCGTTTAAGTCCTTATATTTTGAAAAGCTGTTCTGCCTCCCTTCGTTCAGCTGTGCTCTGTATTTACTGGAACTTTGAAAGGCAGTTTGGCATTCCTTGGCTGCAGATATTTGCTGCCCTGGACTCTGACTGAATTTCCCAGTGGAACCTGTTAAGTTAAAAAAAAAGCAAGTTGTCAACTAATCCTTATGCTTGGAATAATTCTTTTTAGTAAAGAAACTTCCATATATAAAGATGTTTACATAAACAGATACACAAGCATTTTGCTTGTATGTATGTCCGTGCCATAGGCATGCTTGGTGCTTGTGGAGGCCAGAAGAAAGCCCTGGATCCTCTGGGGCTGATGTTACAGATGGTTGTGAAGTGAACCCTAGCCTTCTGGAAGAGTAGCTAGGGGTCTTAACCACTGAAACATCACTCCAGATCCCCCCTCCCTGCAGGTTTTTTTTTAGCGGAACATATATGTATGCAAACCAGTTCCTACTTGCATACTTCCATTCTGACACTTTGTATCAAAGGATTGAAATGAAGTGATGAATGTAATATGAATGGAAATTGACCAATAGAACCTATGAAGACTCTGTACAACGACAACAACAACAAACGGTTGAAGAGACAGCCTGGAGACTAGGAGAAAACCCTTTGCTAGCTAAAAATCTGACAAGGAAGTAATTTCTAGACTATACAAAAAAATTAAAACAAAACCAGAACCTAAACCATAAATAAAACAGCTAACGAAATGAGCAGACAACTCTCAAAACGTAGACTACAAATGGCCAATAAATGCCCCTCCCTCCCTCCCTCCCTCCCTCCTCTATGGATCAGGGTGTAACTCTGAGCTGCTACTCCAGCACCATGCCTGCCACCATGCTGATAATGCATCAACTTCTGAAACTGTAGGCAAGCCCCCAGTTAAATGCTTTCTCTTGTAAGAGCTTCCTTTATCATGGTGTCTCCTCACAGCAACAGAGCAGTGACAGAGGCTGTAGAAAGGGATATGCTCAACATATAACATACGCTTGTACAAAACCATAAAATCCATTCATTGGAAGTGAAAATAAGCGAACAGTGGTTCTAGAGAGAGCACTTGAGGTTTCCACTCAGAGGGTGCGTGTTCAACTCTTGTCGACTTCATTCCCTCTTGTTCAGCTCCTACCAGCTTACCGAGCAACAGGGGAGACATGGGGGCCCCCTGGAGGCAGGAACTCCTAGGTAAGGCATTAGATTGTGGGTTCGCAAATGCAGCCCAAGGTCATACATACTGTACACGGGGCTAGGAGTCAGTTTGTACCATGGTACTAAACAGAGCCCCAGGAACCAAATGTTTCCATTTGTGGTCTTGTGGTCCATTCTAGAAAAAGGTTTAAATCGTGTCCCTCAGATCATGAACTTTGCTGTAAATAGAATCACTGCAGAAAGCCATATTTAAACCGTTGGGTTCCTGACAATTCTGTGGGTTTAATCTCATCTCTGTGGTGATGCACAGCCATGAACTTAGCCCCCAACCATCTCCAGACTTCCTACGCTGCCTGCTCCACTCGCTAACACATTTTCATTTTTCATTCCTGCACCCTCTGACGCCTCAAAATAGTCAACCACGCAAGCCATTTGTTCCCTTTGGTTCTATTTTTGGCGTGGCTTTCCTTTGGGCAGGGCCAGTAGAACAGGTGCGAGAGTTGCTGTTTAGTGCATCTGTAACCAGAAAATAAAACACAACCCGCACATTCAAGAGCTGTGGAGGACCAGATAAGAGCTGCTCTCATGCCTGCTCTTGGCAGGTGACCTTGCAGGCCACCAAGTAGGGCTATGTCTAGGGATCATCTCAATGGCAGTAAAATGAAGAATTTATTCCTGCTGGTTGAACTCTTAAGCAGCTAGCAGGGTCAGACAGAAAGACACGAAATAAAAACTTAATGTGTTTCTATGTTATTCACTACTTTATGCAGCAATAGAATTATAAAGAACTTTGATCTGACTACCTGATGAAAGACACTGCTAGGGAAACGAGAAGAAAAACAGTTACCAGGGAGGGCCCTTAGGGATGTTCAAAAATCAAAAAGGTTATTTCTTCTTTTCCAGTAAGAGGCCCTGTGGACTAAACTTAAATACCAGTTACACGGAAATGCTATAGCGGAAGATGGGGAACACCATGTGCTTCTCTTGTGCAAACCCAGTAATCCAACCCCGTAGGAGTAACAGCAGTGGTAACCATAGCAGGCCACCTGCATCTGTTTAAAGCACCCGCACACCCCAGCTTGCGTTTCTAGGGTGAAGAATAGAAGGAAGGGCCAGCGTGGAGTCAGGTGGATGAGTCGACACTGCATCTTGCTTTATAAGTGATGGAAACATCTGGTCAAAGTCCATGCTAATCTGATTTTTAATCCCAGTTTAAAGTATTTCTCCCCATGAGTAACTCAAGCTTTGGGAATCTGGTTTACATAATGTAACCTTAACTGTTACTATTTCATAATAATACTATTATTGATACTATAACTACACATAAATCATATGATATTGATTAAATTTATTGTTTAATAATAAATGTTTAACAATTGTTAAAACTATAATTATATTTATTTAAAACATATACTGTAATTTGTATTGTATTTATATAATATGTAAAATATAATATATAATAAAGTATAAATTATTGTTATAAATAATAGTAAAATTATTAAAATACCTTAGACTAACCAGTATCTTCAGGGCAGGTTTTTCAAATGCTGAACTCTCCCACTGCCTCCTCCCTGTTGATGGCAGTCAGTCCTCTGTGATTCCAGTTTGGAGCAGTAACTAAGGCCCTGACTTAAGGCTGTAATCTCCCCTGGAGCACACAGATGTTCCAGAACTCCAAGGCCAAGTTCAATGTGTCTTTTGTGAGTCCATTACTAACTCCTTCCTTCACACCTTCATCTTGGTGTGTTCTGAGGCTCAGAGAGAATCAAAGATGTTGCTGTTGAGAATGTGTTCTAGTTACATTGGGTGACGAGCAGAGTGAAAATCTCACTTTCTACTCTTGTCTCCCCGGGAGCTGCCATCTGTTGTAGGGCTATATCATCCGCTCAGGAATACCTGTAGTGAATATTTTTAGACATCGTTTGTCATGAACTATAAGTAGGGATGACCATAAGGGAAATTAAAGATTTGCTAAGCTTAGAGTGAGGCCAAAGGCCCACAGTGCCAGCATCCAGAAGGGTGAGCAAACAGGGCAAGGCCTTGGCTATATTGCAAAGTCAGCCAGCCTGAGCTACATAAAAAAAATGCCAATAAAATTAACTAAATTATAAATTTATTGATCTTTATATCCCTTTCCTACACCGGACAGTACTGTATAGAAATGTAACAATAATTCATACTGCTGGGAAAAAAACACTAGTGTTTATTAGTGTTGCTTAAGTAAATCCTTAATGTCAATTGTCAATGCTCTTCTAATCACCTTAAAGCCTTCACTAGCTAATACCACATTTCTCATGAAATGTTTATGAAGCAACATCTGGAGACAGCCAAGCAGGAATGCAGTGACCATTCCTCATAGGACTCACAAAGCAGTGAAGAGAACAGAAGCTGGAATTATAGTACAAGCAGGGGGAGTGCTAAAGGACAGATAATGATACAGTAACTCGGGAGTTATTTTAAAGGACCGTGATTACATCTGGGAGTAGAGGGGTGGTGCCTTGAAGGTATCGAACCAAGGGCTTGATGGTGGGGAGAATTCGTCATGTACAGAGGAGACCAGAAGCACAGACATAGGGAATTGCATGAATGTGTTCAGGACAAGAGGAGAAGAGGAGTTAGCTCTTGCTCAGTTATAGGCTACAAGGTCAAACATTATTAGATGATAAAATGTATCCATTTATCTCACAAAGAGCCCATGGAATGATAACATCATTACCCCCAATTCATAAATAAGGAAACATGGATAAAAGTTAATTTATCTTGCTTCATTGGAAGCAGGCAGGACACATGTTCCTGAATCTTTGGGTTAAGCTAACATTATCTGTGATCCCTGTTGAGTATCACGATGCAAGATACTAACATGGCTGTATCTACTCTAGTGTGTTGACTAGTATCCCTGGTCATTCATAACTCTGCAGAGTGCATGGAAGCACATTTAAACCTTATTTATTTATTTATTTATTTATTTATTTATTTATTTATTTATTATGTATACAGTGTTCTCCCTACACATATGCCTACATGCCAGAAGAGGGAACCAGCTCTCATTATAGATGGTTGTGAGCCACCATGTGGTTACTGGGAATTGAACTCAGGACCTCTGGAAAAGCAGCCAGTGCTCTTACGCTCTGAGCCATCTCTCCAGATTCCTTTTAAATCACATTTAAAAGTCAGATTTGCAAGTCTGAAAGCTAATAATGCAGCATATCACATGAGGATATTAATTGACTGTATCACTTGCAGGCATAAGCATCATCCATCATCATGTCCAAACTACCATGTTGCAAAATCACATTACTTAAGACAGTTGCCCAGACAGTGGTTTGTGATTCCCAAACAGCCCTGTAAATAGCAAGACCTCTAGAAATATCCTGTTTAATTGATTCATTTAATGAAATAGTATTTTCATACTCATTTCCAATAGTT
The DNA here is from genome assembly GCA_030556225.1 of Cricetiscus sungorus. Classification (NCBI taxonomy): domain Eukaryota; kingdom Metazoa; phylum Chordata; class Mammalia; order Rodentia; family Cricetidae; genus Cricetiscus; species Cricetiscus sungorus. The sequence goes on along the minus strand of JANBXA010000740.1, from coordinate 2,613,570 downwards.
TTTGTTAGCTTATTTTAATTGTACATAATAAAGGGTTTCATTTATTTTTCCATTCACGCATATAATATACTTCTTGGCCATACTCACCTCCTCTATTAAGCCTTTCTCTTCCTGTATCCCTGTCTTAGTCAATGTTCTGTTGCTATCAAGAGACACTATGACCATGACAACTCTTATAAAGGAAAGCATTTAATTGCAAGTAGCTTACAATTTTAGAGGTTTAGTCCATTATCAGCACAGTGGGAAATATAGAGGTATGCAGACAGACATAGTGCTGGAGAAGGAGCTGAGAGTTCTACATCCAAGTCTGAAGACATCAGAAAGAGAGAGCCACTGAGCCTGGCTTGGACTTTGAAACCTCAAATCCCACCCCCCCAGTGACATACTTCCTCCAGCAAAGCCACACCTCCTAATCCTTTCAAATAGTGCCACTCCCTACGCATTTAAATATATAAGCCTTTGAGGGCCATTCTTATTGCAAGCACCACAACCATCAATAGCTCCCTCTCACTTCCTTCATCTCCTCTGACTCCTATGTGAAGTGTGTAATACTTGTTTTAGTGAGACTGTTCATATCACTTCCCAAGATGATCTCTATTTCCACAGCCAGTCTTTGGGTACTGTGCTACTTTGGGCTACTCTGGAGAATCCAAAGTGGAAGGTGCTACTTCTGCTATGAAATAATTGGTTGGCCCAGGACATGTAGGGATAAAACAAAATTCCGAAAGATGAAGAGCATGAGTAAAGAGAGAGGGGTCAGATCCTGGAGGATAAGTTCAGTTCTTAATGCCTGGTCTGATCACTTTTCTAGTTACTTAAGTTATTGTCTAAACTGACCATAACTTCTGTTATTTATAGAGTCTATCACACCTAATTTTGTTACAGCAACCATAAACATCCTAAGACAGAAGGGGAAGTTCACCTTCTGATACTGTGTAATTTTAACCCTTATTACTGACACAGCTGGAAAAATTGCTCTCTAAGATAAATGAATTGGTTTTCTTATTAAGAAAAAAATGAAAGGAAAACAGTGATATCTGCATGTGAAATTCTCCCAGGAAAATTTATGGTGCACATTCTTACTGCCCCCTTCTGGTGATTTCCTAACGTTCAGCGAAACCGCTTGCTCACAGGTATCTCACTGTCAAATCCAACCTCAGAATACTGTCTCTGGACTCTGCATAGGAGCCCTGCTTCCTCACCCATCTCTGGCACCCTGTAGATGCTTTGACTTTCACTGGGAAGCATTCTTTGGGTTTATGTCACACAAATTCTGTCCCTGTCTACTTCTCTCATCTCACAATCTTCATTTTAGGCTCTTGCACCACAGATATCCTTCAACTTTTTCCTTTATCAAAAACAGAGAGGCAACAAGCCATAAGAGGGTTACATCCTGATAAATGCCTTGTAAGCTGAAATCATTCTAAATGGAGAATTCATGTAATACACTTGACCTACGTGACATCATACCACAACAATACAAAACCCTGTGAATTGTCAATGTTTTCCTCGTGAGCCTGAGCCTGAGCCTGACTAAGAATTGGGGCCTGCCCTGATCTCCAGCACTGTCTGGGAGCATAATGCAAATGCATCAAGAAGGAAAATATCATGGAGGAAGCTGCTGTGTACTGGGACCCATGTGTGATCTTTGTGTGTATTCCTTCTGGAGTTTCTCTTCATGCCCTGCCTGTCATGTCATATTAATATACACACTAATGTGGAAGGTGGAAAATCTCATGGTGACCCACTCCTAGACAAAGAACTATAGGCAACTAATGACTTCTATGAGCAGAAGAATTAGCTTTTCATAGGGATGAGTCCCTTAGTGGTTATCTAGTCCTGAAACCATATATACAAACAATAAAAGGAGCTGTGTGTGTGTGTGTGTGTGTGTGTGTGTGTGTGTGTGTGTGTGTGTGTGATGATAAGAAAAAAAGGCTGAACTGTGAGGATCTAGGCTTTCCTGTGAGTGTCTTTTACTCACTTGAGCTGTGTGGCATCAGGAGGCCTGTGGATACTTCAGGCAGTCCCGAGAGAGAGACTTCTTCAAAGTTTCAATCTCATTGTAGATGGGTAAAGGAGCTGCTGAGTGTTGTCCCCTGTTGTTATTGTTCATGGTGTGGCCGTCATGGCAGCATTATCTAGTGCAAACTTGTAATGCGAATAATAAAAACCCAGAGACCGATGTTGGGGTTCAATCTGAACATCAGAAAAGCAAAGCAGCCAACCACTAGGGAGTTCTTACCTCTATCAAGCCTGGGGCGATCCGGTCCTCAAGGTGGCTGGAGACTGAACGCCAAAGACTGAATGCTGAATACCCTTTCATACCTCTAGGAATCCCAAGACTCAACTCCCGAATGAGACCCTGAGCTCCTGTCTTATACGCCTCTCCAGCGCTGGGAATAAAGGTGTACACCACCACTACCCAGCCTCTATGGCTGTGGGCAGCTTTGCATTCTGATCCTTGGCCAAGCTTTATTAAATCATAAGCAATATATCACCATGCAAACTACTATGTTAACTATGACTTTCTTATTCCACATTAAGCAACTTGGGCTTCAGGGCACTATCATGCCACTTGTGGGCCTAATTGTCACCCTACTCGTAGCTCCTAGGCCCCTTTGCCCTGCTTTGTGTGTCTGTGTCACTGCGATCACCATCAGATATATAATGTACATTTATTTACTAGGGTTTTTTTTTCTCTTTTATGTATTCTCTTGCAGACAGTAGATGTTTGGAGCTGTTTCGCTCCCTGCTTCCTCTGCTCCTGGGACAGTGCCTGAGAAAGAGCAGCAAAGACAGTCAACAAACAGTTGTCAAACGATGAGGCAAAGAATGAACACAGCCTTTAATGGTTCAAAGCCACTGTGTCTTACCCATTAGTTGTGGCCTGAAAAGTTGTTCCTTATCTGGTTTGGGTATTTGTAAAACCTTTAAAAAAAGCTTTTTTCCTATAATCTTGTTGATGATCAAGTCTATGCCGCTGCCCTGGGATCTCCTTCCTCATCTCTCCCTATAATTTGAAGCTTGATCCCTTTATGGTGTCCTACCTTTCCTGATTTATTTTTGTTTATTTGGTTAGTTGTTTTTTTTTTTTTCTTAAATTCAGGTTCTTATAGAATCCAGGCCCTCTATTTTACTCTTTGAGTCCGAATAGTCTGTCTTCATTTGATTTATTCCACTCTGTAAGGCTTTCCTGATGGGAGATATCATTCTGTAAATATGTTTCTCTTATTGGTTAATGAATAAAGCACTGTTGGCCAATAGGAAAGCAAGATAGGCGGGACGAGGAGACTAGGAGGAGAGAAGAAGTAGTAGGGAGGAGATCCAAGATGGAGGACAGAGAGAAGAATGCCAGCCCCTCTCTCTGGTAAGATAAGACCACGTGGAAGTACTTAGATTAATAGAAATGGGTTAATATTTAAGACAGAGCTAGCCAATAAGAAACAAGTAACTGGCCAACAGCAGTTATATCTAATATAATGTCTCTGTGTGTTATTTGGGGCTGGCGTGGCGGTGGGACCAGACTGGCAGGGATAAACCTACTCATAACACTTTACTCTGAGTTTTCTCGTTGGGTTAGTAGGGTTTTCAATTCTGTATTAATTTCAGCTTCTTTCTCTTCGATATTTCTACCTCTCTATTGAATTCTATTTTCGAATCTTAGATCGTCTTCACCATCCCCATTAATCACATGCTCGTGTTTTCTTGGGCATCATTTAGGTGTTGATTCTTGTATATTTTTGGTTGTGAGCCTAGCCTTTAATGGCTAAGCCATCTCTCCACCCCGGGTGTTGATTCTCTTTAAGTTTGTTTATCTCCCTCTTCGTGTCTTTTCTTCAACTCTTCAAACTTTTCAATGAATTTTATAGCTTTTCTTTTAAACCTTGGGTCCTCAGGTTCATCTTGGAAGTTCTCATGGGAGAACATTTGCATAGAACTGACTGGGTGTGGGGAGGAGCCACTGCCTTGATCTCTCATATTGTTTGTATTTTTTTTCTATGAGATCTGGACATGTGGACTTCTTTTTTTGGTTCTGTGTCTGATATAGACAAAGCAGGTTGGGGCACAACACAGGATGTGTGGGCTAGGTTCAACCTAAAGGTGGGTATGGCTTCAATGGAATGAAGTCAGGTAGACAAACAGTACTGAGCTGGCCTGCAGTATGTGCATTCTGATCTAAACCTGGAGTTTGGGGGTAGATCTGGGGGTTAGAGAGGGTACATGGAGGGCAGAATCAGGTAGATTCACCTGGCCAGACCCTGGTAAAGGACTTACATTATCTTGCTGGGCAGGGAGATTGGATCTAGTGTGGGAAGGATCTGTAGGCTGTGGGCAGGTAGGGAGGGTCCTGGAGAAAGCCTACAAAGTTGTGGCAGCACAGATAGGGGAGATCAAACTAGACTGAGGCTCTAGATATTGGACCTGGGCTAAAGCTGAGGGTTTAGGAAAAATTTGTGTAAGGGGAGGGTCAGGTGGACACAACTCCCTAGTCCTAGGTGACATACCAGTTCTGCCTAGATGGAGAGGTTGATGCTATTACTTTTAAATTTCATAGCTTCTTCAGTACAGTTGTTACCACAAAGCATAACCAACCAGATTTTATTTACTCATTTCTTTTATTTGTTTTGCTCTCTCTTTCTGTGTGTGTGTGTGTGTGTGTGTGTGTGTGTGTGAGCACGCACGTGCACATGCGCACACACATGTGCATGCACACTCATAAGTTTGCCATGGTGCACCTTTGAGGGTCAGAAGACAACTTGTAGGAGTCAGTTCTCTCCTTCCATCATGTGGGAGCAGAGTGTTCACAATCAGTTCATTGGTATGGGTGGCAAGAACCTTTACCCACATCTTTACCCATCTTACAGGCTCTGGCTTTATTTTTGGAAGAATAAATGCATTCAATATGCAAAATCATTTTTGCTGGAAGTTTATTTGCTTCATAAGGAGACATGTGCGTCCAACTAATGTAACTTCTGCTACTGAGACTGACAGCTCTGGGCCTGACCGCCTCCTGCCGTGGGTCTGACTTGCTAGCATTCTGAATGTCCAATTATAGTTCAGCGTAATGGAGCACTGTCTTCTCACACCACACATAGCTGCTGACCTCATTGCACACTCATCCATTCCTTTTTGGGCCTTGGAATTGCTCTCCCAGTTCTGGTAACACACAGGTGGCTTTGCTGAATTGACCATGGCCCATATAATCCCAGATTTCCAAAATATATTTTCATGGGCCTTCCATTGCACAAATATAAATATGGCTTGTGCTTGGGTGGGTTGGTCAGCTTCTTCCTTATCATTTTAACCATGATCTCTTACTTGCATGAAATACTTTATTCTGTCAGCTCTTCACTCAAAGAATTCCCCACCCCCCCATGTACATAAAATAGAAGACCCGCCCCCCCCACTCCAATTCCCCTTCCTACTCAGACAGAGCCAGGCCCAGACATGAATATGAATGAAAACTTGGGACACATGTCAATATTTAAAAGGCCCAGTGAAGCTTCAAGCATACGTATTAAGGCCTCAGAGAGCTGGAGCCATCTCCTTTAATATTCCAATCTTAAAAACTACATTTGACTCCTTATTGGACCTAGAGTTGTACATATCTGTCCTGGGCCTCATTCTTTGAAAATATGGGGTCAACCAGCTTCTATCTCTAGGCAGGAAATGCCAGGATCCTGGACCACAATTGTAGGAGCCCGGTTGGCTACAGGCCCACATGTCCCCTCGGTGATTTGAAACCAACCCAGTTTTGTGGGAGTGGTCATTGGTGTGGCGTGTGACCTCCCCTTTTTCATCTCTGATTTTATGAATTTGGGGCTTCTCTCTCTTACTTTTGATTAATATGACCAGGGTTTGTCAATTTTGCCTATCTTTTCAAAGAACCAGCTTTTTGTTTGATTAGTGCTGTGTATTGTTCTTTACTCTCCACGTCACTAATTTGACCCTTGATTTGTATAATATTCCCTGAAATCTTCTGCTTGGAGGTTTGGGCTTCTCTTGCTTTCCTCAGACCTAACTGTGTGTCATCAGGTTACTTGAAACCATTGCGAGTTTTTAATGGCAGCACTTCAAGTAAAAATTTTCCTTTTAAAACTGCACTTGCTGTATCCCAAGGGCTCTGGTAGACTATGAATTCATTCTCACTGGAGTCTAGGAACTCTGAAATCTTCTCCCTGACTTTCTTCAATGACCCAGATCACTCAAAAGTAGTATGATAATAGTTCAGTGTCTAAGAATTTGTGTGGTTTCTGCAGTTCCTCCTGATATTGATTCCTAATTTTATTAAACCACAATTCGATAAGATACAAAAGATAATGTGTGCACCCATGTATGCGTGTGTGTGTGTGTGTGTGTGTGTGTGTGTGTGTGTGTGTGTTAAGACTTGCTTCAGAATCTAGGAGGTGGTTTATTCAGAGAAGGTAACATGGGCTACCTATAAAATATGTATTCTTGGGCTGGAGAGATGGTTCAGCTGTTAAAGTCTAGGCTCACAACCAAAATTATAAAAATATGTATTCTTATTTCCTTTGGATGGAATATTCTGAAGGTATCTATTAGGTCCATTTGACTGGTGGGTGTACATTAATTCTGATGTTTCTTTGGCGATTCGTAGATGAGAGTGTGATATTGGCGTCTTCCCTCGTTGTCAGGATTTATTGAAATTTTATGCTCATTAGTATTTAGTTTATGAGCACACTGGTGTGTATATTCACAACTTTTACATTTTCTGGCTGGCTAGATCTCTTAATGAGGATGTAGTAGCCCTCTTTACCTCTCCTGATTAGTTTTGGTGTGAAGTCTACTTTATTAGATACCACAATGCTTACACAGTGTATTTTCAGATTCCATTTGCTTGACTCCCATCCTCTGCCTCCCCAGTCTGTGGGAATGGCTACCAGTGGGTTGCATTTCTCAGAGAAAACATACTCTAGCTTTTTAATTCAGTCAGTCAGTCTTGTCTTTGTTAGTGAGTTGAGTAAATAATAGATTTGAGTAAAAAAAAATCTGCTTACACTTGTAGCTGTCATTGAGAACCAATTCCTTCAGTTTAATGGTTGTTTCTTTGGCTGGTTACATTACTGTTTGTTCTTTTCTTTCCCTATGGTTGTGCTAGGTTCTTATTGATTTTATATGTTAGACATGATGGATTCCTTCCTAGGTCTCTCACATTCCTCTATACTGAAATCCAGTCTTCATTTGCTCTCATGAGTGAGAAGAGATGGTCTCTTTTCTTTTAAGCACCATTTGCAGAGCTGGCTTGGTGGTCACAACGTGCCTCAGTTTGTCTCTGTCTTGAACCATTCTTATTTTGCCACCAATTTTAAGAGATGGCTGTACTAGATATAGCCATCTTGGTTGGCATGTATTAGCTTTTAGGGCTTGAACTAGATTACTCCATCACTTCCTGGCTTTAGGGGGGTTGTTGATGAAGAGCTGGTGTTTTTCCTGATGTTTGTCTTTATGTAGTTTGGTAGTTTAACCTGTGGCTTTAATATTAGTTTTTACTTCGCATTTTTGTGTATGTTTGTGACTGGGGGTTATGCAATGTATGCAGGTATCCATGGCGGCCAGAGGCATCAGATCTCCTAGAACTAGAGTTACAGGAAGTTGTGAACCATCTGACGTGGTTCACAGGAATCCAAACTCAGGTCCTCTGGAAGAGTAGACTATACTTTTAACTTCTGAGCCCTTCCAGTACCTGCTTTGGTTTCTTGACATTTGGCTACATGTCATCAAGATGTATTTCTCTGGTCATGCCTATTGTGGTTTCCTTTTGTAGTTAGGTGTTTATTTATTTCCCTAGATTTGGGAAGTTTTCTGCCATAGTATTATTGAATAGATTCCTTATGCCTTAAACATTTATTTTAGCTTCTTCTATTGATTATTCTGGGGATTATTTGAGCATCGTTTAAAAAATACATGTGACATTCCTTCCTTTTTTTTTTTTCTTTTGTACTTGGTCAAGTCTGTTGGTGACACTTTCCCTGTGTGCTTTATTTGATTTAAGGTTTTCATTCCCAAGATTTGTATTGTTTTTTAAAGTTTCAATTTTCTTGCTGAATGGTTTTTGATTATCATTGTTTTGCCAAATACCAAGCCCAAGTTGGTAATTTGCCAATCACATTGCTGATTTTCGCATCTGTTTTGTGATATTTTTCCTTTCTATGTTGCTGGTTTGTCTCTCTAGGTCCTCATGCATGTGCTTTCCCTATTTGTTTGAGGTCATTAGTCATGTTTACACATAAACTTCTGAAGTCAGCACTCAGCACTTTATAGATCTCAGCATCTTTTCATTCTGTGCCCTTTGGAAGTTTTCTATCTTATTCTTCCATGCTTCTGTGTTTCTTCTTTGACTCACACAGCTGTTGGTTTGGATATCTCTTCCTGCTTAACTTGGTGACCTGCCTAACAAGCAGTCTTCTCTTAAGGGATCAAACACTGGTGTCACTCTACCTCCCTTCCCTCCACCATCTAGTCCTAATTTTTGCCTGGTATAAAGTTCTTAATCTATGTAACTCCACTGTCCTCAACTGTGATGCAGAAGAAGCCTTTCTGTGAAAGCTGAATGAGTTTGTGTGTGCAAAGAACCCCACTGGGCACATGGCGGGACTGTCAATGGCAGCTCTTGCGATGGTGGCTACCTCATGCTATCTACACAAAGCAGTGGCATCTCAGTTGATTGAGAATCTGGTACTCCTGTCTGAGCCATCTCTGCAAAATGCCCAGACCAAAGCTAAGGAGACAGAGAGCTCAAGCTGAGGGGCTTCTCCCCAATGAGCAGATGTTTTTTTTTACCAGTTGTTGGCCATACATCTGCAGTGTGTATTCCATTGTGTAGGTCCGTAACAAATCACCAAATCACACAGTTTAATAAAATATTACACAAGGCAATGGAATGTGAGTGGGCATGTGGTTTGGAGATGAAACAAACAAACAGACAAACAAAAGCAGTGTTGCTTCATACTCTATAATGATATATATTTGAAAGTGTAGACACTGTGGTTATATAACAGTGTTCAAGGTTAAAGTAAGTCACACAAGTGAGTAAGGTAAGCTTATTTATTATCTAAGTCATTGTTTTGTTGCTGGGAGAACACACCATGATCAAGACAACTTACAAAAGGCAGTGTTTGATTGTATGCTTGCTTAGTGGTTAAGAGGGTAAGTCCATTAGCATCATAGCGAGACTTGTGGTGTCAGGCAGGGTGCTGGCACAGTAGCTGAAAGCTCACAGGTGATAAGTTTCAGGGAGAGAGAGAGGGGGGGTTTGGAACCTCTAAACCCACCCCCAGTGACACAACTTCTCCTATCTCTTAGTCCTTCCAAAACAGTTCCACTAACTGGGACCCATGCATTTAAACATACACGTCTACTTGAGGGATGGGAGGGCATTCTCACTCAAACATCCACACTTACATAACTTTTTAAAATATCCTAAAAGTGAGAATCAAACATCAGATTCTCACTGAGGACTCACAGATACCCATAAACGCCCTGCAGAAATCTCTCCTTCCCACACTCAACTGGGCATCTCCTCCAGAGCATCCCAGAACTTCTTAGACAAGAGCTGTGCTTCACCAACTCCCTTGACCAATGCCTGCATCCCAGTCCCCGCATACTCTATAGCATTCTACTAAGAGTTTTTTTCATTTATTTCAAATATTCAACTGTGGACTAGTTGAAGGTAAGGTTATAATGTGTAGTATGTTCACAGCAATTGATTCCAATTCTCTTCTTGGCATGAAGGAATCATCTAGACTGTAATATTTAAATAGTATTTAGTTAATTTAGTCCTAAAGTACATTGACCAAGAATGTAGAATTAGCATGATTTTCAGAAAATGGAGCCTGTACCTATTTTAGCAGTCAAGACACATTCTTTAACCATCACACTCTTCTAGCTGTTTTCTAGACAATAACGAATTACTGTTTCTCACAGAAGAAACCAGAGGCAACTATCAAATCTTCAGAACACAAAGAATTATTTTCAGAAACATTTACAATTTAAACTATTTGAAGACAACATATACTTTATCTCAATTTTATACTCGTAAGCCACCATTGTTTCAAGATTTCTTTAAGCCTTGGTGTGTGTGTGGCGGTCTTCCTTTTAAAACTGGGCAATTTTTTTTATTAAAAAATCATTAAAATTTTACAAAAGAGATATCATATTTTTCTCTTTAGTTTTTCTCAAGCTTCAACACTATAACTCTTGACTGTGATGAAGCAGGGCATAAATATTTTAATGGAAACAAAGTTCAAACTACAGCTGAGTGGGTGATGAAGGAGGATTATGGGGGCAAGCAGAAGGGTGGCTCTGACCTAGAATGATGAGCCGAGGGGACTCTGATAGTCTCCTTATGTTCTTAAGATAGAACAATGTCCCTGTGAGATGATGGTCTGTGATGTCTCGTTTACTCTGGTTTTGACCACATTTAACTCCAGAGTGAGGAAGTCTCTGGGGGCAAGCAGTGGGTCATCCCTAGAGTGGCAGAATGTCAGCCATCAACCATGTACCATGCTGAGTACAGAGGTACAGAGAATGAGCACCATAGGACCTTATCCTCTAGAACCTCACAGACCAGGGAGGAGACAACACATTGTTGTGACATGGGAAACACCAGGAGAGGCAGCCAGACTCATAGCATTGTGGGAACCAGAAAGAAACCAACACAGGCTCATAGAAATGGAGCCATAAGAATCAAGAAAGGAGAAGATTGATGAAAAGTTTACTAACACCCACCTCAAAAATTGTCAGTAGACCAATTTATACCATTTTAACTGGAGGATAATGCCTACCTTTGAGCCAGCTACTCTGCCACGAGAGTAAGTTTTCTGAACAATGACTGTCTAGGTTTTAGCAAAGCCAAGTGTTGGGGGTGCCGATGCACAAAAGGAGAGTCTAGCACTCCAATGTAGGTTTTCTTTGTTACTTAGTATCTTCAGGCAACCCTACTATGTAGCGAATCATGAGCTGCATTCTGAACACCAAGCCATACTTTTAGAAGAGCCTGAGATACATTAGATGCATTCCTTCCACATTTGTGAGCATAGTTCGGACAAAGCAGAGCTGCTCCCTTTGAAATGTCACGGCAAAGCATGTGATTGGCAAGCTCCACTTAACTCAAGAGGCCTCTCAGCACACTGAGCACAGCCCAGGCACAGCTGGTGCTGTAGACAGTCAAGGAAGGCAGCACAAAGTCACAGAGATAGATAGCTACTGTTTCTGTTAAAGGTTTATTTCATTGGGCATCACATCCATTATCAAAGGAAGGCCTCTCAAGGACATTCAAACTATGTATTGTTTGCTTAAAAGTCATGCATTTGAAATAATAGTTCTTTCCCCTCGATAAGGGGAATGATTTGAGTCTATTATCTAAAAATTCTCTTCACCGCTATTCTCTGATAGGATTGAGTTCACTGACAGCAACTATTTTGGATGAAGATTACATATACCGTGTTGATTATGAGAAACAGGGTTTCTTGTCTCTTGTGACTCATGTTCAAGCCAGCTGTTCTTAGGGAAGACAAATAGGCTAATACTTGTATAGTGTGCATGTCAGCTTAGTTCTCCAATCCTGTTGATACTCAAATAAAACTGACTTGACCTTTCTGAGTCCCTGGCCTCGGGAAGTTCTTCGTCAGAATTTCAGGGTACTGCCTTTGTCCTTAGGCTTCTACCTGTCACCTTGGTTCCAAGTTGCTGCTTGGCTGAGCTCCAGCCGAAGCCTGGCCATTGCTCTCCCATCGTGCCAGCTCTGTATCATGCTGGGTAGTTTTTTGCTAATTGCTACACAAACACCCACCAAGGGAATTGTGCAATGGATCCTACTGACACTGTCGTGCCATGGAGAATACTTACAGAGTAGCAAGGAAATGGAGACAAGATACCCTGACAGAAGCAAGGGAGAGAAAGGGTTTGGGTTTGTTTGTTTGTTTTCCAGCTAATGGTTTCTGTGTCTGTTCTACAGTCTCTGAGCCCCATGTATTTGAGCAGAGCATGAAGGCAAAGGGAGCAACTGTCCTTACTGTGGTAGACAAGAAACAGAGTGGGAAGAGAAGGGGCCAGAAACAAATGGCCTGTACCAGCTGGGTCCAACCTTCTGAAGTTTTCAGGAGCTCTCAAAGTATGTCTCCAGATGGGAAGCAAATGTTCAAAACACCAGCCTGTGAGGGACATTTCACATAGAAACCAAAACAGTTTTTAGAGATATCTCTCTCTGTCTCTGTCTCTCCTCTTCTCTGCTTCCCCTGCCCCCACCTTAGTAAACAAAATTTGGACTATGTTTCCCAGGATAATCTCAAATTCTGTGCTCAATTGACCTTCCTACCTCAGCCTCCCTTTTAGCAGAGGTTAATGGATGGATGCCACCATACCAGATTCCACTTCCTTTTAGTAAACAGAGGAGTTAAGTGTTCTAAAGCCTTGATGTTAGCAAAATACGGCCCTTGGACTGTCAATGTCAGAGTTACCCATGGGCCTGATTAAGGCAAGCTCTCAACTACCCTTCCCCAGACCTACCTTATAAAATAAATTCTACAATGTTCTCAGGTAATTCCTGTGTGTGTTACTGTGAGAAATAGCATTTACAGTTACTTACTGTATAAGTAAAGAGGCAACTAAATAGCCAGATTTATGGCCTGCAGTAGCCAGGCATGATCTATGGCTATTAATTGTCGTCCAATTGTTCTTTCAATTATAAATACTTTTTTTTCTTTAGAATTATCTTTATTTAATAACAGATGTATAACTTCATATGCACACTTACATTTTTAAAGAAAAAAAAACATTACATCTTATTATACCACAATCCTAGCTAATCTCAAAACTTTGAAAAAAAATCCTTAAAAGGTTTCACACATCACCTGAAACTTATAAATCTGACATTTTCGAGAAAAGAATACTTTTACACTCTTACAAAGACCACTAGAAAGAAATGATTAAGAACTAAGAAACTTTTCAAAAGGCTGTGTGTGTGTGTGTGTGTGTGTGTGTGCACGTGCACATGCACACAAACATAATTCTTCCAACACAGTAAAATAACATCATCAAATAATCCAGTCTATCCATAGAATGGCTCTCTGCATCTGCCCTGACGTCTTTGGTTGTGACACATTTGTGCATGACACTGGTATGTCGATAACCTGAAGGAAGCTGTTCAGTTCCTCTGGGATCTCATCCTCTCCATTTCATATCCTGAAGCCCATGGCAAGCAGGAGGAACTCGGCATTGACTCCTTGCACCGTGTCCGCCGCGTCCTTCACCGTCCGGGACCACAGCTCCCTGCACGTTGTTGCTCCTCCACATGGTTGCCACCACCACAGTTTCTGCTCTCCACACTGTGCCGTAGATAAAAGAGACTATAATCTCCTCCTGCTGCACAGTTGTCATAATCACCTCCATCGCCCAGTTCTGATTGTCATATGCAAACTTCCACCACAATGTTTTTCTTTCTCCCTCATCATCAGGATTACCTTCAAAGTTGCCAACCCCAGGCCATCATACCCATAGAAGCCATCACCAAATCCCTGTCTTCAAATCCAAATCCATCCCCAAATAATGTTTGTGTCCTGGTCCTGGTCCAAAATTTCCACCACCATCTTGAAAGTCCCCCAAAACCAAAGTTTTCTCCTCTTCTATTTCTAGACCTTTGGACGTCTGCATTCTTTGCCCTTCTAATTTCTGCACTGTGACCATTGACAGTGTGATATTTTTGTGATAAGGCTTTTTTGGTTTTCTCCCCCCCCCCACCAAGATCGTGGTTATCAAAGTAACAAAGACAAAGCCTCTTTCTTCCCAAACTGCCTATCAGTAGTTTTAAAAATATTATGATTTCAATAGTATCCGTTTTCCCACATTCTTCCAAGAAATCCTAGTGATGTTCTTAGCATCATCTCTAACCACACAAACGGCTTCTTTGGTCATTTGGGCACCCAGCTTTCAAGATTCCTCTCTGGTGATGTTCTGGCTCTGCAGCACTCCTATTGGTTGAAAGAGGCCTTGCACCCAAGTCAGCATCAGCTTCTGCCATGGATGAGAGCATTTCCAAAACCAAATCCACTAGATTTTTTGTTTACAGGGTCCCTCATAGCCACATAGCCTCTGTTTTCTCCATCACGTGTGCGTAGTTTCTCAGACTGTCTTCTGTGGTTTCAATGAGTAAGCCACTAACGAAGAGTCTATGGAACTGTCCCTTTTTCTCTCTATCTTCTCCACAGGAACAGTTTCTAAAGTGTCCTCCATCGTGGACTCGGTCTCTTCAGCTGCATATCCCACAGCCTGAGGGACAACTCTGCATACTGACTACACACAGCTGGAAGTGTTCACTCACACAGGGCCTGATACCTCTACTGCTACTGCAAGCTGGTTCGCAAGCTTCCGGATGGGTTCCCTGGCCCTACCTCCCACTTTGCTGGAGGAATGTTGGAGTTGCAGATATGAACCATGGACTCCAGCTTCCTGTAGGTTCCAGAGACTGAGCCCATGCAGGGATTTTTCAGTATAGTGAAAACAGGGTTGAATGCTCTGACGCTTCAACTACATCAAGGCAGTGGGGCTCAATGATGCACACCCATACCCTGGGGATGGATCTCTTGAGCCCAGGCAGCAGAGCAAGACTCCATCCCAAAACCGAATGTAGAATGACTTCACTGTGAGCCATTAAATAAACTGCCCTAGTTTGCTTCCCCCAGATTCTGTGCTAAGGATCAATGAATGGAATCCAAACATAAGGTCAAGCCAGGTGTGGTGGCCGGAGTCTATAATTCTACCAGCTGAGGCAGGTAGGTAATAAGTTCAAGGACAGCTTGGGCTACACAGTGAGTTCCATGCTAGCTTTGAGTTACACAGCAGGGTCAGGTCTCAAAGAAAGGAAAAGGGAGAGAGGGAGAAAGAGAAAGAGAAGGAAGGAGAAGAAAAGAAAGAGAAGGGGGAGGGACAGATGAAAGGAGGGAGGGAGGGGAAAGGAAGGAAGTCCTTCCTACATCAGACCTGTCTTGTTTCTTCCCCAACTGAGAATTTGTTCTCGATCAAGCTGCCATGTTGTCATTAGAACCCAGTTGTTTTCAGTTTTCTTCCTTATTTTTCCTTAATTCTCCTGGTGTTTACTCATTTGGGCCTAATTTGAAAGTATCAGGCTACACAAATTTCAGTTGCCCTTTCTTGGTGCACAAAATCCCCCAAATTCAAATGCTTGGGTGTCTCAACTCGTCTCTATCATTGTGATTTACCTCCCACTTGTCCTGGTATGTCTGGATGCTGCAGCCATTTTCATCTTTCCAGTGATTAATGATGAAGTCCGGTTTCTCAGACGACCATAAGACATTTTACTGACAAAGGATAATTAGGATGTTTCTTTTCAATGGTCTATTGCCCATTACTGAAGCTGACACCATGTTGACCTTTAGAGCAGTCATTTCATACCCTAGGTGCCTATTAAAGCCCTCTGTCAATTACAATCACTTGAATTCCCTTCCTTGCATGAAAAGCTGCCAACGTAGATACTTCCCAACATGCTTCTGTGCCAGTGAGTGATTTTATTGCAGACCCTCTCGTGGATGAATGGCTGGTGGAGGGCTGGTCACAAAGCTGGCTTTATTAAACTGAAATGACATGCTGCAAAACATCTCCTGTCCTGGCAAACATGTCTCCTCGTCTACAGAGTGTCTATTTATAACCAGTCTCCTCATAGGACCTGAGTTGACAGCCATTTACCTTCCTAGGAACTAATTTTTGCCCACGACCTCTCTTTTTACAATTCTTCTCAAGTCCCTGCCTTTGTCAATTGCAAAAGAGACTAAACGTCCCTTTAGCTAATTTTCTTTCCTCACACCCATTGAGTCCTTCCTTGACTTAAGAACAAGTGAACGAAGCAGCCTGGTCAGGTCAAGAAACCCAACCCCTCTCTACCAACCAGAGCACGCCCTCTTTCCCTGCCTAAAGACCAAAGCTGGAGAGGAGGGCTCAGCCTGCCCCAGGCAAGTGCACAGGCTCAGCCCATCTCCTCCCTGGGACAGCAAGGGGGCTATGCTAAAAATTACTGCCACTAGGGTTGGTCAGGTGGCTGCTGGTGACTCCTCACTGGGTTTTCCTTCTCCCTCCCTCCCTTTCTCTCCACAGATCGCCTCCCCAAAGGAGTCTGCTGTTAACCCTTCAGCACTGACAGAGGGGCTCTCACTTCATACGGGAGAGAGGAGCTGGGACCTCACTGCCAACTCGTGCCTTCCGGATCCTAGGGTGTGTATGGTTGTGTGGGTAGGAGGCAGTGGGGGGTGTCTGAGTGTTGGTGGCAATAGAACTACTTTCCTGTGGGATCTCCAACTGGGTGCTCCAGGTCATGTCCCTTGATCTGAAGTTGGGAGGCAGAAAACTTTGTCCTGAAATCTGAGAGATGTTGTAGCCAAGGAAATGGACACGGTAACTGATATGTTTGAGTGACATCCTGTAAAAGTAAAATTTCCTGTGTTTTGTCCTAAGAGTTTTAAGTCTCTAAATCTTGTAACTTTTTCATCCACTATTTTACAGAGAAAATTCCTAGGGTTTGCTCAGGGGGTTTAGAATTCCATCTTTAATTTTAGCAACCACTTTAACATGTGGTTTAGTTAACACAATAGTTCAGGAGAGATACAGTTTTATCAGTTTTTTTGTTTTGTTTTGTTTTTTTGTTTTTACTGGATTAGTAGCGCAAAACTCAAATGAGCTCTTTGACTCTCCAAAAATGTAACTTTTCGACAAAGTCGAGGCCCCACCCCTTTTCAAATAAATACCCTACCATTTGTTATTTGACCGAAAATAAACACACAGTTTTGTTCTAAATGTGCATTTATGGTTATCACGGTCTATGTTTCACATTTAAAAATCATTTCGGTGATGAAATGGCAAAGTGGAATCCCCGTTCGGATGGACTTCACTAAAAATGGACAGCATTCACCAAGTCAGTTTCTATTCTGGGAGGCAGCGCTGACGAGCCCCAACAGATGCAGCCATTGGAATGCGACAGGGACAGGGAGCAGGCACAGCTGACCCTCACCCTTAGCCAGAAGTCCTGTGGGACCCAGCTCCGGTGCATGACAGTGACAGTGACACTTCGGCACATGTGCACTCCAGTCTGCTGGGCAGTGGGAAGAACGCTCTTACACAAGAAGCCACCACTCTTCAAGAAGCTTTCTCCAGACATCGGGTTGAGACCAGGAATGATTTTTATTTATCTTTTGTATGGACTTGCCGGCTTAGAGGTGAGAGCAAGGGTATGTTTCTATTTCTTGGCAACATGGATCCCAGTAGTTCTAGATGTATTTTTCATTACAGACTTTTTCAGGAACTTTATGGAAAACAAAACAAAACAAAATACCTCTGAGCTGTGTTACAGAAAAATAACATGAAGACATGTGTGCTGTGGGTTTCAAAACAGTCCACAGGGCTCATGGATCCATCTTGAACCAAACCCTGAATGGAGCTGCAGGATAAAATACAGGCTACACTATTAAACTTGAACTTTCCTAAAAACTACAGATAAGTATGTATGTCTGAAGTACTGCCTGTGGTATGCATACATACACACATGTATGTATATTTCCTGATTTATCTGAAATCCTAACTGCACATTTGTATTTTATATATTATTTTATACATATTTGTTGACTCTAACAGCTCAGAACTAGTTGAGGAGATGCTATGTAAAGACAGTTATCTCCATTGGCTCATCTCTCTCTGAGAAAGAGTTAATTCTAAGGATCCAAATGGCTGTTTGAGAGGAAGTGGCTCAAGTCCTGGTAGTTGTAGCAGAAAATGCCAGCTAAGGACATAGCTCTGCTCTGACAAAGGCTGCATGTTGCATTCAAGCCTTGTAAATGATTGATGCAAAACTAAGTTTCAGTTTGGCGATAAGCAAAGAAATATGAGTCTTTAAGACTGGGTTGGGAAGAAAGAATTAGAAATTTGAATTCTAACTCCCATACAAACATAAAAGATGAAGAAAGAGAAGAAAGACAATTTTATTAAAAAGTTGCAGGCCTGATGGTGCACACCTGTCATCCCAGCACTCAGAAGGAGAGACAGGTGGATCTCCATGAGTTCAAGACCAGCCTAATCTCTATGAAAAGGTCCTGTCTTAAAAATATTTTTTTCAACAAAACCAATACCGATATTTTTGGATCTCAAATCTTGAATGCAGAGAATAAAACTGTAGTTAACTTTGTGTTTAGACTCTCAATGTCCTATGAATAAATCCAAGTGCACCTCTTACCTAAGCTAAACCGTAATGCACTGACACGTTTATTTTTAAGGAAAAAAGTGGGAACTTCCCGTTCAATCTGACCGTTACAATGAAGTACTTAGTCATTTAATCAAGAAATTCGTAGAGCCCATCTCTGGACTTACAATTTTGGCAGGCCTAATCTACTAGAGTTTTTAACCTTACCTCCTTTAGCAGGAGAGAGAAACCCACAGAATTTGTTTTACTTTCCACTCAAAACCACTTTTACTTTGACAATTGGGGCTGAAAGAACTATTTCACAGTCTCTCTGTGTACGATTTGCTCTTATGAACCACAGGTCTCTCTCGCTCAATCTCAATCTTGTCATGTTGGGAAAAAGCTAGCTTTTCGTCTTCTACAGGTTTTAACTGGCCTTGGATGAAAGGGAAGCAAACTAGAGAAGATGGATGTTGTGCTCCAAAATACATTACATATGACTTGTGTGACTGGACAGTTGTTTAACCTCTCTGAATTTTGAATTCTCCATTTGTAAAATGAACATAGGACATGATTTTTATTTTAAGATTTCTGCAGCATTTAAACTTAGAAATTCAAATTATGTAAAGTAGGTAACCAGGACTCCAGCATACAGTAAGCCCTGTGTTCTGAGTAAATTCTAGGTGTGTACTACTACTTAGGCAGAGATGGAGGTATCCATTTACACTTAATACGTATAATTACATACTTGGTGGTTAATATTTTGTAGTTAGTAATGTAGCTAAATCAGACAAATACAAAAAGATGATGGGAAATGTGATTTGCATAAGCCTGCCTCGCTGCTGATCAAGTGTAGAATACATTACACAATCATTATGGAAAATGCCTAGGAGACAAAGGCTATGGTGGGCATGAGGAAGGGCCTCGGATGAGTACTACCATTCTCCCCAGTTCCGGTGAGAGCTCGTCTTAGTGGACGGAGAAAGGAGAAAAAGAGGCAGTGGTGCCCGTTATCAAGATTGTTATTAATTGTTATTATATCTGGGTACCTTCCAAGGGATGAAGGTAGAGCTTCAGTAGGCTTTAGTGGGACAGGAAGTCCCCTTTAACCCTTGCATGCAGTGCAAAGTCTCTTCTTTGCCCCGAGAAGGAAGAGACAGAAAGGGACTGGCAATGGCTTCAAATGTGCTAGTCCTGTTTACACTCAGCTGCTTTGGATGACCTGCTCTTTCCAGCATTTCCTATTATGGTAGGAACTTTTTGAAAACTGAAAGGCATTAATAGTTCCAAGACCCATCTGGAAAGTTTTCCCCTTTGGGCATAAAGGTGTGAGTTCTTCAGAGCCCCCATGGGTGAGAACAACTCAAGCATGCGACTCAGGAAAATGGTGAAGGAGTCTTGAATCTTCTCTCCAGGGAAGCATGGTAAGTGCACAGAGCTCACACCTCAGTGCTCTGGGATCTGAGCAGAGTCTCACTGATTGGGAAGCATGGTGGTTACCCAGCCCTGAGTGGAGGCACAAAGAGTGGCTGGCCACAAAGCACGAGCTTGACTTACGGGAGGGAAAGCTGTAAAAAACAGTTAAATCCTCACCTGTCTTTCAGCTCATGTGTAAGTTGAATCAAAAAGAATAGAATGCTTTCAGAATGTATTCCTCAATGTGTGGGAATATTCTAGATTACTGTAGGTAAATGAGTAATATTAAAATGAGTAAAGTTGCTCAATTTTCCATATGTATGTACATATATATTCCTATGGTGCCTATTCTCTTTTTCTGTTTTTTTTTAAATTATCAGTTCTTTGAAAATTCCATACAATGCATTTTGATCATATTCATAGCCCTGTGGTGATATATTATTTATGATTTATCAGGGAAGCAAAGTACCCAAGCTACCAGAGAGCTCTTACTTCAAACAGGGCTGGGGCATTCCTATTCTCAGTGTAGCTGGAGAATGAATGCCTCATTCTGACCTTGCTCCTATTTGACATACCTCCCTAATTCTGGGATTAAAGATGGGCGATCACAGGTGCTGGGATCAAAGGCATGAGCTGTTTCTCCTTAGGACTGGATATAGCTTGTATCCATGTGGGTGGCCTTGCACTCACAGATATCCGTCTACCTCTTAATCTTCAGTCCTAGGATTAAAGGTGTGTGTCACTACCTCCTAGCTTCTCGATGCTGGGATTAAAGGTGTGTGCCTGGCTTCTATGGCTTGTGGCTGATTTTGCTTTTGAATCCTCAAGCAAGCTTTAATAAATCATAAATAATATATCACCACATAGCCCCACCCCTGCCACCCAACTCCTCCCAGATCCACCCTCCTTCACCTACCCACCTAACATTGTGCCTTTTTAAGAGCTGTGTCTGAACTGTGTCTGACTTAAACAAATGTTATTCAAGCATAAATCAACATTTTAAAAGGGCTAATGTTCCAAACAACAGAATGAGAATACCATGGACATAAAAGAACTATGACTTTAACAGGTTTAAAACTTCTAAAATCACTATATCATTTGATTCCTCAATTTGTATTTTGTTGATCTTATTCATTTCACAATGTCCTCCTTACTCTGGACTTCATAGTTTTAAGGTTTTGAATTATGAGTGTCATGTTGATGAGGTCAGACTTTATCCAATAAATAGCCTTCTGGTAAATAACATCTATATTAATAATTATACATGTTATGCATGCAAAACATTCACTTGGAAAATACTTTTTAATGAAGCTAATATATTTCAAGTACTTTTTAAACATTTAGCACATAGGACATACAGGTGACACTATTTATTCAATATATAACATAGCATAATGAGTTAGCCATAATATGTATACAGCCTATTGTCATTACCTCAAAGACAACAATTTTGAATTATACCTAAGCTTTATTGGCAATAGTACCAACTTCAAGACAAATGCTTGAGACAGTTTCAATTTTATTTTAGTAAGTAATTCTCAGGATAGTAACTCTTAGGTCATAGTACAAATCAGTAACATACAGTCTAAATGCCTTTATGAAATCAAGGAACTAACATCCCTGATGCTGTGTGATGGAGAAGCAATGAGGCTGTGTGTCCCTACTGGTGCCAGTTGGCTCTTTAGTCAGCAATTCTTGTCCTTTCTTTCCCTTCTTTTTGTTTTTTCTTTCTTTTCTTTTCTTCTTCTTCTTTTTTTTTAATTTGGTTTCTCGAGACAGGGTCTCTCTGTGGCTTTGGAGGCTGTCCTGGAACTATCTCTTGTAGACCAAGCCGGTCTTGAACTCACAGAGATCCACCTGCCTCTGCCTCCAAGTGCTGAGACTAAAGGTATGCACCAGCACCACCCAGCTTCTTTTTTAATCTTTTTTTTTTTTTTTTTTTTTTAGAATTTCATAATGAAATTCTTACCACATCTACCTCACTCCCTCCTTTCCCTCTCCTCCCAGAAACTCCTCCTGTGTCCCCCGTCCTGAACTGATCTGTTCTTCAATCATTATATATGTGTGTACATATGTGTATACATATATATGCATATATGTATATACAACCTTCTGAGTCTATTTAGCTTTTAGGAGGTTTCTAAAAACTGTTTGTGAAGAATGATGAAGGTATTTTGGTTGGATTTGTATTGAATCTACAAATTACTTTCGGTAATTTTCACAATATTAATTCTATCAGTCCATGACAATGAGATGTCTTTCCATTTTCTAGTCTTTTTTCCAATCACTTTCTTCAGAGATTTAAATTTTTCACCTCTTTGATTAGGTTTACTCCTAGATATTGTATTTTCACTTAGGCTATTGTGAATGGGAGTGTGTTTATGGTCTCTTTCTCAGCATGTTTGGTTTTGGTTTATAGAAAGGCTATTGGGTTTTTTGTAAGTATATTTTGTGTTTTGTCACTTGCTGAATTGTTGATTATTTCTAGGTTCTTGGTGGATAGTTTGAATTGCTTCAAGATTTTCTCCATGTAGGATGATATTAGCTGCGGGTTTGCCGTATGCCCTTACTGGGTTGGGGCATGTCCCTTCGTTCCTACTCTCTTTAGGACCTATGAAGGTATGCTGGATTTTGTCAAAGGCTTTTTGATATGATCATGAGATTTTTCTTTAAAAATGTCTATAGGATTTGTTACATTTATAGACATAATGTAAATTGAGCCGTCCCTACATGTCAGGGATGACTAGGCAGATGACCTTTTTCACATGTGCCTGTATTCAGCTTGCAGGACTTTTACTGAGGATGTTTACATCTATTTGCATCAGGGATGTAGTTGTCCTTGTTTGTGTATGGTGTTAGAGTAATATTGGCTGTGTAGATGGACTTTGGATGTGATCCTTCTCCTTCTCTTTTTGGGTAGAATGTTGGCTGTTCCTCTTCTTTGAAAGTCTGGCAGAACAACAACTAAAGCCCACCCACCTCATTGTGCTACCATCTTGGGTGTGGCCGTCCACTGTGACACAGTCAACCACATTCCTCCTGCCAATATCTACGAAGCGCATAGCCACGCTCATCATAGTAACATCTCCAGTTCTCAGTACCAGTTTTCTGAATTTGTTACTGTTCTTGTTAGTGAAGTCCAATGTCTGACAAATGCAGCTTGAAGGAGTTTATTTTCGCTTACAGTTTAAGAGCACTGCTCACTGTGGCAGGGGAGGTACTGGGGCAGAAGCAAAAGGCAGCTGACCACATTGCATCCATGGTCAGGACACAGAGATTAATGTTGGTGTTTAGGGGGTACTCTTCTTTTTATTCAGCTCAGGACTGGAGCCCATGGGATGTTACCATCCACATTCAGGATCAGGTCTCTGCCCAGTTCAAGCTTTGTGTAAGCACCTTTAGTTCCGTGTTTCGTAGTGAATCTAAATCCCATCAAGGCGACAATCAAGATTAATCTTTGTATTCACCAGCGACCCTGTGAAGCAGGTATTGCTTTTCTTTATTTCATAATTTCATATGTATACATAAGCTATTGTGAAATATACACCTGCTGCCACCCTCTCTTATTCCCTCTCACTCCTGCTCAACATTTTCCCAAGAAATCCCACATCCTCTCTCTCTCTCATCTTCTCTCTCTCTCTCTCTCTCTCTCTCTCTCTCTCTCTCTCTCTCTCTCTCTCTCTCACCTGCTGCCTCCATCAATTGAATCACTAATCTAGGTTGCTTGTATGAGCATGGCCTGGGAATTACTTACTGGAGCATTAGTAGCTACCCAGTGGCTACACCTCTTAGGAAAATGACTTGTCCTCCACCAGCAGCGGTTAACTGCCAAGCCCCTCCTCCATCCATGATGGAATACCAATAGCCTCATTCCCTACAGTTGTTCAGAGATAACCAAGGCTTCTGTGATTTCATGAGTGTAATGACCAAGTTGTTTCCAGATGTCTACTTATAACATTCCTCTTCATCCTTTAGCCCCCTCTTCTACAATGTCCCCTGAACCTTGGAGGTAGGGATAATAGAGATGGCCCATATAGGACTGAACACTTATCAACAGTTCACCCAATTCTCAACACTTTAATCATCTAGGCTTTTTGCATTAACTGCGTAAAATGTCTCTGCCCAAGTCTGAAGCAGCACTGGCCTTTGGCTGGCCATAAACGTAAATATTTAGAAGACAGTTTGAAAATGCATCCATGTACGAAAGAATCAGTAGGAGATTCCTCTCTAAGCCTATGGCTGTCTTTATCATTGCCTTTTAACCAGGTTGTGTATCAGGTATGAGTTTCTTCTAGCAAAGGAAACCTCAACGTCAAGCAAAAGGCAGTTAGTTACTGCACCACTGTGCACAGCTTGCTTGGTAGCACAGTAAACTGTAGCGTGCAGGGTGAGAATATCAATGGCTTTTCTTCCCATGTAGCCTGCTTAATACCTTTGGGCACTTTGAAAGCTAGCCAGCAGAGAGGAATCTTCCAGCTTGCTCAGCTCCTGCTTAGTTTCTCCATGTCCCTCTGACCAGCAACTTTTACAGATATGTAGCAAATCAAGGAATGGAGTTTTCAGTAAAAGAAGTCACAGCTTCTAGAAACAGCATTATCCAATGCCACTCCTCTTTGTGCCCTTTTTAAAGATTTATTTTTAATTCGTCCATGAGGAAATAGGTTTCCATATGGCTTTTTCACACTATCTCCTAAGTTTTGGTTAATTCTTCCCTCACCTCTTCCTCTCTTCTGTCTCCCTACCCTCATCCCTGCTTAACCCTTTCCAATCCTGGCTTTACACGTACACCAGGCTGCTTCAATCCCAATCCAGCTGCTGACAATGGCCAGACGTTCCTACGTCATCATTTTCAGGGCTAATTCACCCAGCAGGTGAGAGCATTGGTTTCTTCCCGTGATCAACAGGGCCTGAAAGAGGGTAAGCTGTGGAACTAGTTCTGGAACTGTATTTTCATTATGATTCAGCTTGGACTGGGATCTAATTCCCCCTTGTAAAATCTTCTTTCAGGCATAAATTGTTTAGAAGTGTACTGTTTAATTTCCAAAGTTTCAAAATTAAGTGGTTTTCCTGGATAACCCATAGTTATTCCTAACTCCATTCCATTGTTTCCAAATAGTGTATTCTACACAGAAGCCGTGTGATGTCAATGTTCTTTTGTTGCCTGCCTGAGGCATTTCTGGGGACTCCTTAAATGTGCCATTTAGTAGACTTTGTAGCTTACATTTGCATGTAGTGATTAATAATGTTCAGAGTTTGCTAGCTGAAACTTTTTCTAGTTCCATCAATTGTCAAGTTCACTGTTTTCATCTATAATTGCGAATTGTTTGTTTCTCTCTATAATTCTGTCATTTGTTAGTTCATGTATTTTGAAGCTCAATAATTATGAACATCTACGATTGTTACATCTTCATGCTCAATCTATATTTGCATTATTATGAAATTCTATCACCAGTAAAATGATTTTATTCTTTAACTCTATTTTACTTGACACTAAAAAAAGCCACTAGGACCTTCTTATGTTAATTACTGCCTTGGTAAACATTTTTATGACCACTTATTTTCTACTTATCTGGGTCTGTATAGTGAGTCTCTTATAGACAGCATATTGATTTTGCGTTTGTTTATTCTGGAAGCTTGTGTCTTTTAATGCTTTCCCATTAATATTTAATATCATCACTAATACATTCGTTTAACATTACATTGTTGTTTGTTCCCTCCAACTTTCTTATCTTTAGAATTTCCAGCTATATTCTGCATATCTTAAATGGTTGCTCTAGAGCTCTGTTGTCCAATACAATAGTTATCAGCCACTTCAGGCTACTAAATGCTTAAAATATAGCTAATCCAAAGCAAGACATACTAAAGTCTAAAATGCACACAGGATTTTGAAAATTTAGTATGAAAATAGACAATAGTATTTTAATGATTTTATAAAAATTATATGTGAAATAGTAATATTTTAGATGCCATAGTGAATAGCTTACTAGCATTGATTTCAACTATTCATTTTTATTTTTCTAATGCAGCTACTCAGGTTTTAGATTGCATATATTACTCATTTCTGTAGGACAGCAATGCTCTAAGCCAGTTGTTCTCAACTGTGAGTAACAACCCATTTGGGGGTCAAACAACCCTTCCACAGGGGGCGCCTAAGACCATCAGAAAACATAGATATTTACATTATGATTCATAACAGTAGCAAAATTACAGTTATGAAGTAGCAATGAAAATAACTTTATGGTTGGGGGGTCACCATAACATGAAGGATCAAAGCATTAGGAAGTTTGGGAGCCACTGCTCTAGACGCTTTAGCATGCATGTGAAATTTCCACAAGTTTTATATATTCATGATGTATGTAACATTTCACAGAAAATATGGAAATGAAGCTAAGAATAGAATCTGCTGGAAGTGTGCTGGCTGGGAATGTGATTCCCAGCAGCTCAAAACAACAACAACAAAACCATGTTGTAAGGTAGTAAGGTTGTAACCATGGCTTGAAACAGCTTAAACTGATTGTGACCTGTGTAGAAAAAATAGCACTCTGGGTTTGATTAGTACCACATAAAACCAGACATAATGGCTGCATGCCTGTAATTCCATCATTTAGGGAGTAGAGGCAAAAAGATCCAAAGTTCACCCTCAGCTACATAGCAAGTTTGAAGTCAGTCTTAGATATATGAAACCTTCTCTCATGAAAACAGACAACAAACAAACAGAAAACAAACAGACAAGAACCATCAGAAAACCCAGGTCGAGCAGTGGTGGTACACACCTTCCATTCAAGCCCTTGGGGCTCAGAGGCAGATGGCTCTCTGTAAGTTTGAGACCAGCCTGGTATACAGAGCAAGTGCCAGAAGAGGCTCCAAAGCAATACAGAGAAACCCTGTCTCGAAAAAGCAAAGGAAAAAAAGGATAAAAACCCTTACATTTGTTGATTTCTTTTTATACTATGACTGATTCCTTCATTCTTTTAGATGACTGCTGTTGCACTGACAGACATAATTGTAAATTTTATGATACAATGTTTTTATTTTTATTTTGAGGAATCATATTTACTATAAAAGAATTGAGTGGGAAAATAGTATTTTAAGTTCCCCCAGATGTTTATCATCTCTTGGGGTTCCTGGAGATTCGAGATCCTGATGGGTTTCCCTTTTTGGAATCTTTTACAGAATTTCCCCTCAGGTTCTAGTAAATGTGGTTCCAACAAACTCTGCCGCCCAGCTGCTCTTCAAATCAGGAACTGCCGCTGTCTTGTGCAGTACCAGCTGCAGCCTGTTCTTAGGCTAAAAGCCATCACAATGCCCTTTGCAACTGCCCATTCTCTGCAAAAATCATCCTCACTTTTTACTCTATGGTGTCTTCAGTGGCTTCTCTCCCTCCTTCCCCACCTCTTACCTCTAGCTTACAGTTACAATGTTGTCAGCTAATTAGAAATGTCTTAAGGAAAGGAAATTGCTCCTTTGAAGATGACTTGAAGACTAACAGGATAGAAGGAAACACTGTAAATTAGACACAATTGATTCTGAAGTCCACCAGTCACATTAACTCGTCATCTTCTGCTCACATTTTCCTCCAGAGCCTCGGCATACCACAAGGTAAAAAGCCTGAGATCTGCCTGTACATATTTCACATGCATTAAGCAAACAGAATTATAAACACCAGGCAGCTGCTACTCTGAGCCATTTTGAATCCTTCTCACTCATTCAGCTGTCTCTCAGCATGCCTTGAACCTCATCATGATCCAGAACTGAAGAATTATCCGGGGAACCTCGGCTTGTATGAGACCCAGCTTCAACACTGTGTCTTGAGTCCTTTCTGGTTACTAGGGGCCCTGTTTTTATCAGTTATTTGTGTTTTAAATGTCACCTCTACACCTGCAAGCCACTAACAAAATAATCGTCTAATAAGGGAAAAACAGAATTGTCTTAGTTAGAGTTACTACTGCTGTGATGAAACACCATGACTAAAGAAATTTGGGAAGAAAGGGGTTTGTTCAGCTTATACTTCCACATCACAGCCCACCATCTAAGGAAGTCAGGGCAGAAACCATGGAGGGATGCTGCTTACTAGCTTGCTCCTCAGGGTTTGCCCAGCCTGCTTTCTTCTAGAACCCAGGGCTATCAGCCCAGGGATGGCTCCTCCCACAATGGGCTGGGTCCTCCTCCATCAATCACTAATTAAGAAAATGCCCTGCAGAGTTGCCTACATCCCAATCCTAGAGACGCATTTTCTTAATTGAGGTTCACCTCTCTGATGACTTGAGCTCATTTCAAGTTGACATAAATCTAAGCAGCACAAGAATAGTCAGCCTTTTAGTCTGAAGCACACAGATCACTCTTCCGAGTTGAGGGATTCCTTGAAAGCCTATTATGTGCATGAATAAAACACTGGCTATCTGGATTCTTCCAAGGACCCAGACAAGCTCTACATTTCCTCTTGCTTTCAGTGTGCATTTGTGATGTCTTCTGAGCACAAATTACATGTTTACTGCACCATCCTTTCTAGAAAGCTGCTGTCTGACCATGCAGTAGTGGTTATCTTATAATTTCTTGCTAAGCAAAATATTTTTAAATTTCCTCAAACAAGCCCAGCAAGGGGACACTCAACACATTTAAGTGTAATTCATTTTGGAAAGTAACTGCAAAACACAGTGAGAAAGGACATATGTGAATATGTGAGTGTGAATATGACAATTTGAGCAAAATGAGGGGAAAAAAAAACACCCTGAACAAGCAGATTCTTCTGTTTCCCGCTACATGCTGCTGCCCTGCTATGTCTTACTGGACAGGCACAGGAACAAGTACTGTGGTGGGGGCAGGGTCACAAGAACACTGATTTTTTTTTTTAATCTTCTGGTAAACCGTGTGTACTATATATGAGTCACTAAATTCTAGCCACCTGTATCGCTTCAAATATGGTAGGTTTCACTGACGTTGCTAAAAGGGTCTTCTTTCCATGATATTTTGAAATTTTAGATGGATTCCTACATTTTAATATTTATGTTAAGGAAAGTCTCCTAGGTAGTCATAATTCACTTTTTCTCTTAAGCCTTTTAGCTGTTTCCATTCCAAAATTACTGCGCATTCAAACCAGGGAACTGCTCATTGCTGCTGGGTCATAATTGCTTGAAAAAACAGCCTTTGGGAGATTTTGTTTGAAAACATGCACTTTTTAGAATCATTTTCAATGCTTGAGGCTTGAAATAATGTCACTGTGATGTGCATCTCACTTTGTGTCTTTAAACGTATTTTCTTCAAATAAGAATTAACCTACTTCATACAATTACAAAAGTTTCTGGTTTACCATTTCAAAGTCCAAAGCACGACTAAAATAAACATGTCCATGTCCTTCCCTTTTAGTGATCTCTTGACTGGGACAGCGCTGTGGCTACCATGGCACCCAAAAAGAAGGCTATCAAGAAGAGCAAATCGGAGATCAACGAGATGACTATCATCGTAGAAGACAGCCCCCTAAACAAGCTCAATGCTCTAAACGGGCTCCTAGAGGGAGGCAACAGTCTTAGCTGTGTTTCTTCTGAACTAACAGACACTTCCTATGGCCCCAACCTCCTAGAAGGTTTAAGTAGAATGCGGCAAGAGAGCTTTCTATGTGACTTAGTCATTGGTACCAAAACCAAATCCTTTGATGTTCATAAATCAGTGATGGCTTCTTGCAGTGAATACTTTTATAACATCCTGAAAAAGGATCCATCAACAAAAAGGGTAGACCTCAATGATATCGCCCCTTTGGGCCTGGCCACGGTGATCGCCTATGCTTACACCGGAAGACTGACCCTTCTCTATACACAATCGGAAGCATCATCTCTGCCGCTGTGTACCTTCAGATCCACACTCTCGTGAAGATGTGCAGTGATTTTCTGACCCGAGAGATCAGTGTTGAGAACTGCATGTATGTTGTGAACATCGCTGAAACATATTGCTTGAAAAATGCAAAAGCAACAGCCCAGAAATTCATCCGGGATAACTTCATCGAATTTGCAGAATCAGAGCAATTTATGAAGCTTACGTTTGAACAAATTAATGAGCTTCTCATGGATGATGACTTACAATTGCCTTCTGAGCTAGTAGCGTTCCAGATTGCAATGAAATGGCTAGAATTTGACCCCAAAAGGTTGAAACATGCAGCAGATCTTTTAAGTAACATTCGATTTGGTACCATTTCTGCACAAGACCTGGTCAATTATGTTCAAACCGTACCAAGAATGATGCAAGACGCCGACTGTCATAAACTGCTTGTGGATGCTATGAACTACCACTTACTACCTTATCATCAAAACACGTTACAATCTAGGAGAACAAGAATTAGAGGTGGCTGCCGAGTTCTCATCACTGTTGGGGGACGCCCTGGCCTGACCGAAAAGTCCCTTAGTAGAGACATCTTGTATAGAGACCCTGAAAATGGATGGAGCAAGCTTACAGAGATGCCAGCCAAGAGTTTTAACCAGTGTGTGGCTGTGATGGATGGATTCCTTTATGTGGCTGGTGGTGAGGACCAGAATGATGCAAGAAACCAAGCCAAGCACGCAGTCAGCAATTTCTGCAGGTACCCAGTGCTTTGTTGGTAATGAAAATGAACGGAAATGTGGAGAAACTGCCCTGACCCAGACCTGATGCCTCTTATCTTAGTTCATTAGCCATATAGTAGTAGTAATGTTTTAAATATTTTCTGCATTTCATATAAAATGCAGCCAAGATATATGCACCCTAGATTTCCGTTTTTACTTTTTTAATATTTTTTCAGTTAACATACAAAGGGATGGGTTTCATTTTGCATTTTCATACATTCATGCCATTGCATTTTCTTATGCATACCTCTTGCCCACTCTCCTTCCCTGCTCCTACCTCTCTGTTATTGGTCCTCTTGATTGTTCCCCAGAATCCTCCCTCTGCTTCCACCCTGCTCTTAAAAATCTCTCCCTCCCCTTTCATGGTCTCCCTTCTATTTTCATCATACATACACATCCAACATAACCAAGAGGCAATATTTTTATTATATAATTTATTGTTTTATTATGTATGTGTATGCCCACCATTTACCAATAATCCAAACAAAGCATTTGGAGAAATTGATCAATGGTTAAAACACCATTGCTTTTGCAGAGGACTGAAGTCTCGCACCCCATCAGGTAGCTCACACCAGCCTGTAACTCCAGCACTAGGACATCCAACACCCTCTTCTGACCTCCAAGGGAACCTACACTCACATGCACATATCCACACATATTTTTATGTAAATATATTATTCATTGGGTATATTTCTTATATATTATGTTATGTATAATATATAATATATCAATATAAGTAATTCATTTTGTATTATATCATATGTTTTATGTAATTTATCTTTATATATTTTATATTTATATGTATAAATATCCCTTTTTAAATTATCCATGTAATTTATTTTTAGACTTTTTATATTTTTTATTTATTTATTTATTTATTTATTTATAGTTTTTTCCACCTCGCCTATCTCAATCAAGCACTGTACCTCTGGGCCACAGCTTCAGCCCTTTATTTGGGAGTGGAACGGGACAAAGGTGAACCCTGTTTATAGAACTTCTGGACAAGGAAACACGAGCTCACTGTCCCTGCTTCTTTTCCTTCTGCTCGGTTTCTCACCATTTCCTACTCAAGCCAGTTTTCTTTGTGTCGAGTTATATACTGAAAGCACTATAACACTTAATAGAGAAATTCTATGAACTGGAACTTTTTACCAGTAGAAAACTATTAGGAGAGACCAAGCCTTTCTTGATGCTTTTAGACACGATTCCATTGGTCTCATTCTAGGGTGACTTAGCTTTCTCTCAGTGCAATGAATGGCCAGGCCAGATGTGCCAAAGAGAAGCTTGTAGAAAGAATCCAGGCAATTCCTATCCTAATTAGGCAGCAAGAAAGAGCTAGGAGTTATTGATGTCTAAAAAATAAGTAGAATCTCCTCTAATGTACAGGTTCCCTCTTCAGGTACCAAGCTTCTATCCTGTAACCCATTTTGCATGCCTCTTAAATCCCGGAAAGGGGAGGTCATCTCGGTGGTATGAGAAAGAGTTCTGTGGGATCTTTTTTTTTTTTTTTTTTTTTTTTTTTTGGTTTGTGGGCATGGCTGAAGGAAACGTCTTCTGAATGCGGAGCCAGAGGAATAGCACGTTTCTTTTTTCTGAATGAGGCGGAGGAGCAATAGCTGTAATATCTAAGGCAAGGGTTCCCACTTACACGTTGCTGGGCAACATGAATTCCTCTGCTTAGGCGATCAAGCTGTCCTCTGTCATCTCAGGTATGATCCCCGCTTCAACACCTGGATCCACCTGGGCAGCATGAACCAGAAACGCACGCACTTCAGCCTGAGCGTGTTCAACGGGCTCCTGTACGCGGTGGGCGGCCGCAACGCGGAGGGCAGCCTGGCTTCGCTGGAGTGCTACGTGCCCTCCACCAACCAGTGGCAGCCCAAGGCGCCGCTCGAGGTGGCCCGCTGCTGCCACGCCAGTGCTGTGGCCGACGGCCGCGTGATCGTGACGGGCGGCTACATCGGGAGTGCGTACTCGCGCTCCGTGTGCGCCTACGACCCCGCACACGACGAGTGGCAGGAGCTGCCCCAGCTGAGCACGCCGCGAGGCTGGCACTGCGCGGTGGCGTTGGGCGACAGGGTGTATGTGATGGGCGGCAGCCAGCTGGGGCCGCGCGGGGAGCGCGTGGACGTGCTCACGGTGGAGAGCTTCAGCCCCGCGGCGCGCCAGTGGAGCTTCGTGGCACCGCTGCCCGTGGGCGTGAGCACGGCGGGGGTCTCGGCGCTGCACGGGCGCGCCTACCTGCTGGGCGGCTGGAATGAGGGCGAGAAGAAGTACAAGAAGTGCATCCAGTGCTTCAACCCCGAGCTCAACGAGTGGACCGAGGACGACGAGCTGCCCGAGGCCACCGTGGGCGTATCCTGCTGCACACTGGCCATGCCCAACAGCGTGTCCCGCGAGTCACGGGCCAGCTCGGTGTCCTCGGTGCCGGTCAGTATCTGAACGCATTGCTTCCCAGAGGCCTGTGGTCAAACTGCGAGTGGGCCACAAAGAAAATATACACCGTTTACTACAGTGATGGTGATTCAGATCGATCTGGAGGAATGTCAGGGCGGCTCTAAATTCGTAGTTTGGCATCATCTACCTCCGTTTTTCCCCACCTCCCACCAACAAAATAAAGGGCTGTAGGCGACAGAAGCAATTTCGTTCTGCAGCCACTGGGTGGCAAACGGCACTCTTCCAAGGAGGCGTGCTTCCTAAATTTATAGCAGTTACTCGCTACGATTTTCTTTCCTACACTGAACACCTGAAACTTAAGTGACTATGCAATTTCCTATCCAAGGGCGTATTTTCCTCTCTGTTTCTGTTGGGGGAGTTGAAAATACTCGTTTCAAATGAAAATATAGATAGACTTAATTTCATATTTCAAAATACAAATTTATTTCCCCCTATTTTTAAAGACATCTTTTAAAAGAACTTTAGAAGACATCTCATGATATAGTCACAAAGCTTTAAATAAGTTGTGGCCGGAAAGCAACACATTCTACTGGGAAACGGTACGGTTACAGGGTAATGGCGTGTACTTTCATCTTTCTGGAAGCTACGGTCATTTTCTATCACAAAGAAAGGAACGATTTTCAGCCATTTAACTTATAGTATAAATTTAAGCCATTTGGCATTTTCTTAGAAGTAATTTGATCTCTTATGCTCATATGTTGAGAGACTTTGGGGGGGGGCTGGGTGATGCCAGGGACCTCGTGCATGCTAACTAAGAGCTCTACCAGAGAGCTACATTTCCAGCCTTAATTTCATTTTATTTTTTGAAACAGAATCCCAATGGGTAAACTAGGCTAGCCTCAGACTCCCAGAGATAAGCCTACCTCGACCTCCTGGATGCTGAGATTAAAGGCATGTGCCACCACTTCCAGCTCTCTTTTTTATTTTAAAATAGGGTTTTACTAGTCATAGGTTAGCCTTGAACTTAAAATCTTCCTGCTTCAGTGTCCTCAGTAGCTGGGATTATAGACCTGTACCACCAGGTACAGCTTTCTCCTACACTGACATGGATAAATTGCTTCTAACATTAGCCCAAATAATCACCAAATAACATTATATTCTTGGGTATAATTAACTTTGGCTTATCTTTCTGGCTATACAGCCGATAGCAGTAATTTTACTGACCCACTCTTTTACATGGTGATGGTGAAGGAAATATTTGGGATGCTCATATTTGGCAATAACTGGATGAGTTGATGGGTTCACCTATTGAGGAATGTGGTTTGTTTCTCCTGATATATAACTTAAAATATTAAGCCAATACTATATGTTCTTTATGATTTACTTTTATTACTATCACTCCAAATTGCTTTGCAAAGCAAAGTGTATCTTTTTTTTTTTTTTTGAGTTGGGGTCCCTGTGTAGTTGTTCAAGGACTCATTAGGTAGACCAAGCTGGCCTCAAACTCACTGAGATTCACTTATCTCTACCTCCCCAGTGCTGGAATTAAAGACATGTTACACCAAGCCTGTTAAAGAACATTTTACTGCTGCCGTTTCCTTGACATATCTGCCAAGTTTGGGGGAGAAGGGAAGGACTGTAGTAAATGATGCATGTTTTCTTTGAATGTATCAGTTTATTCTTTGTGGTATATTTGTTTGGGGAAGGAAGTGCTTATTGACTATGGGTTATGTACAATTAGGCAATTTAAAGGGATAAATTGGTATCTGGAACTATATCTTGGTTGTCACTAATCCTAGACCTTCCTACTGCCTGTATGTTGAGTTGTGATAGATATGTCTAAAGCACAATCATCTCTCCTTGTCTGTGGGCTTCACATCTGTAGGTGCAGCAAGCCACAAGCAGAAGAGGTTGGGGGGAAGACTGCATATGTAGGAAACATGTCCCAAATAGCTTTTCTGTTTTCTTTTCTTCCCAGAGCAATACAGCGCAACAGTTTACATAGCAAATACATTGTGTTAGATATTATAATGACCTAGAGACAATATAAATTTTAGAATATGTGAGAAGGTTATGTGTAAAACTATGCCATTTTGTAGATGGGACAGGAACATCAAGGCACTGGTATCCTGGCAAGGGGTAGGGCATGTCCTGGTACCAGTCTCCTAAGGATACTAAAGGATGGCCACATTTTATTCCAACTGTGAAAAGTGGCTCTATAAAAGATTTTTGGAACAACCATCCTTCATCACCCCTTATGAAAAGTTCAGTTGGGGGTATTTAATGCTAACACTCAGAAGTAGACTATAAACGCTGGACACAGCATAAAAATACTGAGAGAAAGAGTTTCGTCAGGTACACGGAATATCTAAAGGTGCCTGCTCTGTTGGCTCCATGGCTACGCAGGCTGGAAAACAAAACTGTGAGAAATGGCTTTTGGACCAAGTTAATCACTGGCTGAGGCCCTAAATTATCAGCAATGGTAAAATAAACTCCATTTTTTAATGCATCATTCTGGCCACTATTTGCCAAGCATCTTTTCCGGGTGACATGTACACACCCTTGCAACTGAAAAGCCTACAGAATATTGTTAATTTTGAGAGAGCATGGGGTGGTGCTTCTTTGTGGGTTACAGATAACTGAACAAACAGATGCCATTTATTTAAGTACACTTTGAGGATGTAGAGGTGTGTGAGGACAACGGCCTAGGTCTTCAGACAAAGTAAAAATCAATGCATTGTAAGATCTTAGGATTTAAAACATGACACAGGCTGAAAGCAGAGGGCTCTTCATCTGTCGCAGCTGGTACAGTAGGCTGTAAAGCCCAGGCAGTTGCCTTTAAGAACTAAACTGCAGACCTCATACAGCTGGGTAAATTGCAATCACCATTTAACTTTTCTGTTTGCCTGAAGACTCAGAAAATACACGTAGCTGGGCTTACCAGGCCCCTGGGTGTGTTGGGGTTGATAGAGTATGGGACGTGAAGATTGGTGAGCGTTTGAACCCCTGAATATCATGCACTGCCATTAAAGACACAAATATACATAGACAACTCTTAATGTTCTGTGTCACCTTCAGCATCTTTTAATTTGTCTCAAAGTTGCTGTTCCTGGGACACACAGTCCACTTTCCAGCTTCAAACTTGACCTCGTTTTATTGTGGTTTGTGTTTGCCTCTATCAGTTACTAGTTACAACCCCAAGTTAGGACCTGAACATGAACTTCTGTTTAGTTTTCTCAAAGAAAATGGCTTGTGATTTTTTTTATTTATTTTTAATGCCAGAGTTCTGTGATTAAACAAATGCTCAGCTTATCGGAAAAGAGCCTATTACCCAGCAACAAACACAGTCAAACTCAAGCCTCCTTTTTCTAAATGGGCCTGAGACCTGATTAGAGTGTCTCCAGGAAACCAGACCTTAACAGTGTGTCCATCTTCTCAGGGCTCCAAGGCCAAGCTGTGATCTCTTAACTCACCAGTTAATTTCAGCGCACTGAGTGCATGTTATTTTTACTTCCTGTTATGAAGGTGGTCACACACAGAAGGTCCATGCTGGGCAGTTTATGACTGGATGGCGGGGACTTGAGGAAGCATCATAGCTG
The DNA here is from genome assembly GCA_030556225.1 of Cricetiscus sungorus. Lineage (NCBI taxonomy): Eukaryota > Metazoa > Chordata > Mammalia > Rodentia > Cricetidae > Cricetiscus > Cricetiscus sungorus. Next base: position 2,577,370 of record JANBXA010000740.1, on the reverse strand, counting down.
AGGTAATAAGGAAGTGAGCCCTGAAAGGCTCTAAGCGTTAAGACAGGGTGGTAACCATACTATGTGTGTTTTACAATGTGTGTGTAAATAGGAGTCAGGTGGGAATAGATGTGGGTATCCCCAACTCCTGCCCCTGTTATCCTGGCCACATGTCTTCAGAACTCAACTAAATTACTAAGTAAATGGACTTAATTTGATTTGTTGATTTATTTTTCCCTAGTTGTAACAGATTGAACCTTTGTCATCTCCGAGTTAGTGGGGGACCCTGGCCCCAGCGCTGATGACTGTGTTCTTGGCACAAGGCAGTGACAAAAAAAAAAAGAATTATTTTCATATCAAAAAAAATCATACCAAATGCTTTACATTGTTACTTACTAGAACTAAAGGATATAAACTACTAACAATTACCCTATAATATACCATTAAGCATTGCCTCTCAGAGAGTCTGACACAGAATATTTATCTTGGACACTCCTAAAAATGTTGGTTGTTGCTTATCCAGTAAATTTTGACAAAAACCTTGTTGGCTGAAACATTCTGGTTTTCTATAAAGAATATCAATGAAAACTGCCTGTGGTCTTATTTTGTAACCTCATCACTGTTAATAAAGCTGCATACAAGAAGTTTAATCAGTGCTCACCTGTGAGCAGTTTTGTGTATTTCTTTGATGACTAAACTGTTTGGGGGATTACTGTTGTTGTTGTTGTTGTTGTTGTTGTTATTATTATTATTATTATTGAGTTGGTATTATTCAATGAAGCAAAATAACAGCAGCAAAATAGAAATGATCATTGAAAAGTGTTGCAGTTACCTTGGATGCTAGTTAAAGAAGGAGGCATAAAATAGCACTGGTGGCCAGACAGTGACCAACTGTTGTCACCCAGGCCTGATATCCAGAAGTTAGATTGAGTTTATCTTCTCATCCATGTCTACTTGTTAAACCTTAAAATGGTGAAGAGAAAATATAAAATCCATGGGTATCCAATTAAAACAAGCTGTACTTTAGGATGCATTCGGGACTGGCCAGCCGGCTATCTCGCCCTTAGTAGGAATTTGAGAGAGAAGCCCCTGCTGGCCTCTTGAGGTCCTTTTTATAGAATAGATAAGGAGTTCACAGGGGTGAGAGAGTCAGCTGTTATACATTGTTAGAAAAATACAATGAAAGGGAAGGAACAAGGGTAAGGATATCTATCACGTGAATGGGGCCTTTAGTGCAGCTTGAAAACTGTGTTTCGCAGTTTACATCAGATCGAAGAAACAGAAACTTACTCTAAATTACGAATAGAAATCTTTACTTGCAAGGACTTAACACAGGGCAAACAGGAACTTTTTCTTAACTGTCTTAACTGCAAACAGAAACCTTACCTTGCTAGGTATATTGTTCCTGTTTTGGTCTCATGTTCCCCTCTTGAGTTGTATCCTGGGTCAAATCCTTCACTCTGTATTGGGTATCTGGTTATTCTCATAGCCATCAACTTAATGGCACCCACATAAGAAAGAATTTATACATCTAACTAAGACATTAATAATGCAATGGCCAATAGCACTTTGCAGAAACACAAGGGTCAAAGGTTTTGTGGTGGCTGACATCAGTTACTATCTAGGAGGAAGCCCAAAATGAGAGTGGGCACCAGTCATTTATTTTATCTCAGGCCCCCCCTCTTTTTTCTTTCTTTTTTTTTTTTTTTTTTTTTTTGTAGTGCTTCTTTGAGTACAGCCAGATTAACTGTAATTCTGTAATGATTCCCAAGTGGTTTGTATAGAAACAACAATTTTCTCTTAAAGCCATGCAATCCCTTCTTGTTCTATATAGAGCAGGCCAAGTAAGTGTTCTATCATATTGTAGAGATACTTCAGCTAATGAATCTAATGATAGATCTGGATCTATTTGGGTTTAACAGGTACCTTTCCTAGTATGCCAATAGGCAGTATAGATAGGCATTTTGTCCCCCTATGCCAGAGTTTCCTTTTGATCTAACATTCCAGCTTGTTGAGGACAAGGGATGACATCTTTGTCAGAGTCCAGAAAGGCTGCATTGCTAGTATAAGGCCAAGAGGGGATCTGGGAATGGGGCATTCATCAGCAGCAGCTGGCTGGCCGACCCAGCTGAAGAGTCAGAGCAATCACCTTGGCTGGACTGGTTCACACCAGCTTTCGGCAAGTCCAGAACTCACAGCTATTTAGAGCAGTTCATAGTCCACAGCTGATTTCTGGGTAGTGTCTGTCATCCAAGTGGAAGTCTGCTTAGAGAGATATAGACTAGGGTCAAAAGTTAAAGTCTGGGAACTTAAAGGAAAACTTTACATTTGGCACGTTCAGGCCCATAGTCCTGGTGGTTGTGGGAGGTGAGGAGTCCCAAGACCAGGAGAGAGATCGCATCCTCAGGTGGGGAAACTTAGGGTCTACTTAACTGGAATCTAAGTCATATGACTCCCTCAATTCCCTGAAGCTTACATGAATTTTTTTAGCTTACAAAACAAAATAAAAATTTTATGTATATTTGCATTGCCACTGTTTGTAATCTGTAGTAAAATCCGCACTGTAGAAAATGCAGCTAACAGGTGTCTGTTAGAAATCTCAGTAGACAATAGCATAGAGGGGGGAAAGAAGCCTGAAACATTTCCCGTTTTCTTATGGTCTCAGAACTTAATTAAGCTTTCATAGTCTCATACCCTCATACACCTTAGAACACTTCCTTAGACTACCAGAACTCGTATAGACTTTAAAACTTTTCATATCCATCTAACCATTTATCGGAGACATGAGTAGTTATTACTGAGAAGTGTCATTGCAAAGCAAGTTCTTTTAAAGGAACAGCAAAGAGTTACATCTGAAACCTTACTACTCTTTTACATGAATCCTGTTAGGAAGGCAACCCTGTCTGCCTTTCTCACAAGGAGACCTAGTAGTTCTAGAAAAGGCAAGGCCTGATTTTTTACATATGAAATGAACTAACAAGATGGGTCCAGCCTTGGGGAAAGGGGCTGGTTGCATATTGCCATTAAACCAACAAAGCTAATTAGCCTGACCATTGATGTCATCAGAGATCAGAGAAGGATAAATTATAGCAAAAATTATAGTCTGAAGGGCCTATATCTATTAAAATGTCAGACTTACCCATTGTAGGTAAGCTTGACCCAAGGTCACCGGATATGGCCATGAGGAATTAAATCAGGCTGGTTGGAGGGACCACAGCACAACTGAGTCTATGACAATTTTATTGACACCAATTAGACCTTTTCTGCCTTTTACAGAAACAGAATGTAATGGCTTGCCAGGATCAATACAATTGTAGCCAGGATACAGTGGAGTTTGAAAGTCATACAGGGTGCACAAGATTAATGTCTAAGAACAATTGTTCTGTCAAACCTTCATGCTTCAGTGGCTACTAAGGGAAACATACAGAGTGACACAAAGCTGCTTGAATGCTTCATTCCCTGAGGGAGTGCATCAGTCTCTCAGGAACTGGAAGGCACATTGTGCCCCAGAAGCCATGAACTCTAACCTGAAAAATCTGCCTCTTAGGGCAGCTAGGCCAGACCAACTCCATGGATCCTAGGCTCCTGTGATCTCAATGGCTTCATTACAGACAGAGGTCCCAGGCCACCATCAGCTGCCGGGTCCAGAAGATCTGAGAGACTTTCCTGTGGAGGATGAAGTTAGGGGAGGGACCTTACTTTGTCTGGGTAAAGTGGATCAATCAACTCTCCAGTGTCCTGCTTGTCCACAGTTTGGGCCAGGCCCTGGCTGCAGATGAGGCATTGGGGCAATTTTTCCAAGTGGTTAGTGTTACCACATTCAAGTCATGTTATCATGTCCCATCATTTTCTTTGGAGAAATCAGGGTCTCTGTTAGGAGGTAGAGTCCCTGTCTGCCATAGTAAGCTTTTTCCATTAATCATTTTGAATGTCCAATTCAGCAGATTTCTGACAAGTTTGAGAACCATTATTTACTAAGTATATATAAGCTAAACAAACTTTGCTTGCTTTTAGTTACTTGCTTTAGGCTTAACCTTGAAAACACATACAGGTTTCTATTGCTGTGAAGAGACGCTACGAGCACAGCAACTCTGTAAAGGGAAACATTTCATTGGGACTGACTTAAAGTTTCAGAGTTTTAGTCCATTATCATCATGACAGGAACCATGGCAGCAGGCAGGCAGACATGGTGCTAAAGAAGGAGCTGAGGGTTCTATATCTTGATCCAAAGGCAGCAGGAGACTGTGTATCACATTAGGTATAGCTTGAGCACATGAGACTCTCTATGGGCTAAGCTTTCACACACATGAGTCTACGAGGGCCGTACCTATTCAAACCACCATAGTAAATAAATAAAGCTTATTTCTGTAATTACTTACATTAGTCCTTGGCATGACTACCAGTATTGTTTTGAACACATTTAAGAATTTTATCCTTTATGAGGTGACTGCCCATTAACTTGCATGTCTCAATTATCTTTAACAGTTAACAATAAGTTAGTAGCTTTTATAAGATTAGGACTTTGCATCTTCATCTCTGCTAATTTTGAACCTTAAAAACATAGCAATTTCTGAATTGAAGTCCTTTTAGTATTAAAATAAAACTTTAAATCATGAATACAGCTCACAGAGAGATGAGCAACTTTACTTTCCTGGACCTTACGTAGGGCACCATTGCAGAATATCACAGTTCCTTATGTGACTCCATCTATCCATTTCAAGAGCTTTGGAGGAGAAAGGAACTCCTCACAGGGCTGGTTCTCAGAAACACTAAGGTTTGTTGTTGCTATTGTCTCCTGTAGCCACATTCACAGGTTGATTCAGGGGTAAGCTTTACCATTTCTAGATCAAGCAGACTCCTTGGTAAATAGTGAGGAAGAAGAGAATTGGATAGATGCATCTAAGATCCTACCCGGCTGCTTTCCTTGAGCCTTTCAAGAAAGAATCACAATGCAGTCTGACTAACCTTCCAATACTGCCTTGTTGTTGAACCGTAACTTGAGAGGTGATTGAAGAGTCGAAAGCACAGGCTTTCTTTCACTGTTATTTCCAGAACAGGAAGAGGGGGAGAAGCACAAATTTTATTATCGTAGTAGGCTTTTGTCTCCCATCCTCACTTGCAGATACTTAAATAAAAACACTAGGAGCGAGTCAACAACCCATGCCTTTTCATCTGGCTCTTGTTGCGTGAGCCACAATTAGGTCTTCACCAACCGACCCACATTGCAGCTGTCTGTTTCCCTCTACTTAGGGTTATCTCCACTTTTAGATAAAGGGGAAAGCTGAGGGGAAAAAATCTATTTCTGCTAGGTTGGGTGTGGAGAGCATCTAATCTACTCACATCTCTCTATCCACAACGGGCCCGACCTAGAGGCAAGTGTGGTTGGAAAAAAAAAAATCTTGTGGATGTGTCTAGACAGCCTTCAGGAAGAAGCAGTTTTCATGGTCTCTGTGAAATGAATGGATTATCAACAGGGACAAGAACTTTTGAGTCTACCCAGCTCCCGTTCATCGGGCTCTGCTGACACTGTGATAGAGGCCTCTGTCATAAGCTGTTCCCTTGGCTTCCTAATACTACCTTGTTCTTTTTTTTTTTTTTTTTTTTTTTTTGGCCTTTTTTCAGCCCACTATCCTTACAGGTAGGTCTAGGGCAGGCATGAAATTTATCCTGTAAGCCTTCAGTGTTTGCACAAATCTAGATCCATCAAAAAGCATCTACTGCTTGCGAAATGCCCTATTCACTGTTCCCAGCCTGGGTCTCCATTTCTCTCTCCATCTGTAACTCTGATTTTACTCCCATCATAGGGTTTAGTGCACACTGCATTTCTGTGACTTAACACTACTCATTCCAGCCGTATGAGGAAATCTCCATTCTGGGGGAGAAGAGCATACATCCAGAGAGTTTAAAGGGGACCCGTGTACATCTATTCTTAGCTTCTGTTGTGAGGATTCCTGGGGGAATGAGAAGGACAATAAGATGGCTGTAGTCTGTCCCCACAAGTTTTATTCCCTAGCCTTAATGCATCTTTCTCATTGAGCACAGACTTGTGAGTTGAGAGATGTTTTATGGCATCCTAGCTCTGCATGTGTGTAGCCAAGGAAACCATGTATGGCTAGAGTGTTTCTTTCCATTGTGTAGCAGATATTCACTGGACACAGCCAGGCATCAATCTGAAGCTAGAATATTCTTGTGAACAAGCCACTGCCTCCTCAGGGACAGTAAAGAGCCAGAACCTTCCAGGAGGTGGCTGTGTTGCCCAGAACACACTCATTAGGTGAGGAAAGCCAACTCTACAAAGAACAATTAAATTAACAAGCACATATTTTGGCAAGCACTGTGCTCTCTAGGTCTCTCCCAGAGGAGAGAAAGGTAAATTCAACCCAATGTTTGCTCTCAGAGGGATCGGAATTAGTCAAGGATTTCTAGCTGACTCCATTCATTGGTTATTTCTCTGTATCACACACCCAATCACGTGGTCCCCGTCAGGGACTACATCATACAGGCTGATTCTCTGACCTCTGTTTGCATGAGTCTGTAGGAGGTGGAAGAGAGTGATGAGATGTGGGTGTTTTCTGCTTCTTTCCAGCAGTCTCTTGGCTTCAGCACTGTGTTTCTTCTGGCCAGGATTCCAGCTCTCCCCAACTCCTGCCAGGACAGGAGATGCTTTCCCTGTCTCCAGCTTGTAATGTGCTCACATCACCAATCATTGTCTACCACCATGGCCTGTTGTGTTGTTGGTTTATGTTCTGGCATCCCTTTAATAAAATGCATCTTAAGAGAGAAGGTCTTGTCGACCTGACTCACTGCTATGCTTCCAGTGTTTGGAACAATGTCTGGTGAACAACGCAAGTCGGTTGTTTTGAGTGAGTGAATGAAGGCAGCAGTAAGTTGTCATGACCTACTGCTCATTGATTTATATTCCAACATTACTCATTCACTTCACCAATGTGTTTGCTGAGTCTACCACGTGCAAAGCACCTCTCCTCACCCCAGGAATCACTAGAGGTGAGAACAATCAAGTCATAACCATGATAACTAAGATGTTATCCAAACAGACTGGAGGTCAAAAACTAAATTACTTGGAAAAACTATAGGTGAAAGGAGTTAGGCAACAAAATCTTTACTATCCATTTCTTTATTAAGCAACCTTAAAAGATTGATATCTCTATGGCTATTTTCTCATTATTTTTAATTATAGTGTTCTCCCTGCAACTGCCAAATATTCTAAAGCATGCTAGAACTAGTTTTATTGTTTAGCTGGTGATTACTCAGTGCTCACTTTCTATACATTCATGAACATATATGGATATACACATAGCCATCATTTGATACTGTAATAGCACGCACACACATGCACGTGTGTGTGTGTGTGTGTGTGTGTGTGTGTGTGTGTGCGCGCACGCACACATGTGTTTGCATGTATTTATATGCATGAGGCAGCTACATATTTGTATTTTGGGATTAATGGTCCTTCTGGCTCTACTACCCTAAAAGAGAAGCTAAAACAGATAATAGGTAATGTTCATTAATTCTCATAGGTAGCCACACTCCTGATGATGTAGGGAAGCCTGAGAAGTTTGAGTTTACACATAGACACTCATAGGCCATTTCTGTCTCAAGAGCAGGAGAAAGAACACCTCCTAGGAGAAGGATATTTCACACCCAAACCCTGATGACCTTCCAAAGCTCAGGCAAATTTCCATTAGTGGTCCTGTCATTTCCCTTGTGGGAAAAGACACTGAGGACGAGTCACTCATGGCAAAGTCCTGAGTGACAGAACCCTGAAGCTCTATGCCTGAGTCATAGTCTATTAAAAAAGTGAGGGACCCTGTAAAGAATTAAAAGGTGTCAAATTCTGCTTCAGGGAAGCCCAGCTCTGGCTTCAGAGATCTTCCTGGGGCATCCTTCTGAAGGAATCTGACCCCAGGATGACCTTAGGAACCAAATGCAGAAAATAGCAGGGCTGTGAATAGAGTTGTCATTGATGGCTCACCCAGGGATGCCTGTTTTGAAAAGAGAAAAAGTGGCTACAACAAAAGACTATGGAGAGCTTCAATGTCCCTATTGATTTGTTCATTTGATTGTTTTAAAATGGATAGGAACATTTAAAAAAATCATGCTCAATAATTTCTGTATTCTATGACAGTTATTAGACATCAGTAAAACACACACATATACACACACAGGATATATATATATGTATTATATATATATATATATGTGTGTGTGTATGTGTGTGTGTGTGTGTGTGTGTGTGTATGTGTGTGTATATATATCCTATGGTCCAAGTATTTGGGAGGCTGAATTCAATAATTCAATAATAAGATTAAGGCAAGTATGGGCTATATAGAGAAATCTTGTCTCAAAACTAATTAAATTAATATTTACCTACATAAAATTTCATTCATCTAAAAATATGCATATGATTTTAAAAGAACCCTAATCAACAATATCTTCAGTTAAAATTTGTTATATTTTTTATTGGATAAGCCTAAATGCGTTGACTAAGGGTGTTGTTATTTTGTAATCATTTGTTTCACATTTTAGAAGTTCATCTAAAACTTTATTATTTAGTTTATTTTTTACTATGTATTTCCATTGTTTGCACTGAAAATAAAATTACATATATATATATATGTGTGTGTGTGTGTGTATACCACACATATATATAACATATGGAAATCTATGAGTATATGAAAAATAATCTTAAGAACTATAATTCTATTATGTCTCAATAGCAGAAAATGCAGCACTAATTAAATAATAGCAGTTCAAATAATAAAGACATCAGTCCAAATAGCTCTAAGGGAAAGAAGATGAATGCAAGTTGCCTGAAGCCATAGGTGTGACGAATTACAGATAAATGCATATTACTTTTTGAACTTTTGGATCTAGCAACCTTCCAGGTATGGGGGGAGCAAAGATGAGTAGACTGTGTCTCACCATCCCTAGGGGTAGAGGGAAATGAAGCAGGAGGCTGGGAAGACAGGCAAACAAATTATAGCTGTATGATGTAATAACTGTAATTATGAGGGTATGTGCAGGTTCTCATGGGATTGCTACTAATTGGAAGGCAACTTTTATTGAGAGAGGTCAAAGCAAACGAGGGAGCCTCAAGCTGAATTTTTTGTTTCTGTTTTTATTTTTTTGTAACTGAAAAAAAAATTCATACAGTGTATTCTGATCATGCTCTTCCCCTCCCCAAACTTCTCCCACAACGCTCTAGAAATTCAGCATTACTGGTATGAAATCTTCAATCCGTGTAGCAAGGACTGGTACCTATCTGCCTCTTGTACGGTCTTTGGAAAGCAGTCTAAAATAAGAGGTGAAAAACTAGAATTGACCAACTAAGGTTCTGAGCCTCAGTTTCTACAATTGTAAAAGTCACGATCAATTATAACTACCCTATTTATTTCATCAGTTGGTTACAAACATAAAATTAAGCAACATGCGGGCAAACATTTTGAACACAAAGATCATGACACTTCTCTGTGGAGTTATCTATAGCCAACATTATTAATTATCACTGTGCGTTAAAAGGAGACATCAAAAATATGTGGCTCCTCAAAATTCCATAACACAGCTCCTCTCAAGCTGCCTGTTCTCTCTTTGATTTCCTAACGTCTTTGACAGAAAAGCCTGGGCATGCTTTGTTACCCCAGACATGCATAAGAAAGAAGATGAAGAAGCCAAAGAAATAGAGATAAATTAGAAGGTGAACTCCTGCTTCCTCCCCCAAATCACATTCCTCCTGACACAAAGTATACAGAACACAGGACAGGAATGGGAGAGGTGCTTTCTAATAAATATTCTAGTAACCACCCAGAACAGGTAAGGACACATTCAATTTGCATGATCAACAGTAAAGTTTGTCTTTCCCAATATTCCATTGAGGGAGAGATCACATCTCTAAAGCTCAAAGCAGAAGAAAACCCTAGCTGCCTGCACACTTCCTGTGCTCCCAGCTTATCAGAGTGCATTTGTATCAAAGGCCTGCTATCTTAGATACTTGCTGTCCAGCTCTGGGAATCCTAGAGGTACCTCTCTCCACCCAAGTAACTCTCTCTCATCCTTTATCTCAGCTCAAGCAATACATCTGAAAATGGCTTCCAAAAATGTCTCCTTTTCTTGAAGTCACCTTGATGAGACTTGTGGATAAGAATCTAGATCCCAAAAACAATCTGCCTCCATCCGAATCTCAGACCCACTGCTACCTGGCAACCTCTCAGCCTCTGAGCTCTTATCTATAAATGAAAGGTTATCATGGTGGTGTCAATAACACTTGTTACTTAGAAACATTAATATCAAGTGCTATTGGTTTGAATGACTGTAGAAGCTTGAACATAGGGACGGTGGTGTTGGGAGGCGGAACCTTTAGAAGATGATGTCTAGTGGGAGATTTTTAGGTTATTGGAAGTACATTTCCAAAGGGGATCATAGTTCTGGCACGTTGTTGTATTGTATACTCCAAGCACACAAGAGACCAAAGCAGAAAGGTCGCACAAGTCTGATGGCTACTTAGACTACCTAGTGAGTTTGAGGTCTGAATTACACAATTATGCACTGTTTCAACAATGTGGGGTATGTTGGGGGAGGGTTGTTATAAAGCCCTGACTTTCAACTTCTTTCAGGATGTCATGTAAATGCTTTGTTCACCACATGCCCCTACTATTATGGGTTGCACTCTAGAGGCCCAAAGGGATGGGGCTGCCTGGTCTTGAACTGAAACTTTCAAACCATTAGCCAAAGTAAACCTTTTCTCTTTATAAATCAGTTATGTTAGATATTTTATCATGAAGCAGACAAACAAAAATAAAATGGTAACAAGTAGTGAGGCCATTACCGACTATATGTGAGGAAGAGCCTTTGGAAGTGGTTTGTGAGGATTTGTAACAGCTTGAGGGATCTGTTTTAAAAAGTTTGGCCCCTCCATGGAGCTTAGTGGGCAGCTCTAAAGCTGGCTCAGGTCACAGTCATGACAGAAGTGGTCCATGCTGATTGGGTTTCCATGGAAATGAAGACTCTCTTGGGAGTTGGACCTGCAGCCAAGCAGATAGCACAATGGCTAATAATTTGGCTTCTTGTCCAGACCTGAGACTTTGTGAAAAAATAAACCTTCAGAGTGGTTGGTCTGTGATAGGGGTGTTATCAGCTGCTTTTGGTCTCACAGTAAGAGGAGCAAAAGGAGGGGGGTGAAAAGGTTTGAAAACTTCTCAGATACACATGTAAAGATGTGACTAAAGACGGTAAAAAAGGGTTAGCACTGACAAAAAAAAAAAAAACCAGAAGCCTTGTGTGTTGGTTGCTTTTTGTTGCTGTGATAAAACTCGATGAACAGATATGACTTCTAGAAGAAAGCATCCATTATGGCTTACAGTTCCAGAGAGAAACTCCACAGTGGTGGGGGAGACGTGGCAACAGGTCATCACAGAAGGAAGCTCCTAGATTTCATCTCTGCTCACACAGAGAATAGATGCAGAGGGAGGCTATAAATTCAGAAAGCCAGCCCTCAGTGACACACTTCCTCCAGTATGGCTGTAGCTCCTAAAGTTTTCCAAACTTCTCCAAACAGTGCCACCAACTGGGGAACAAGTATTCAAATAATTGAGCCTGTGTGGGGCATTGCTCATTCAAACCACTATACAAGTAATACCACTGTCTTAGTCACAGTTCTATTGCTATGAAGAGACACCATGACCAAGGTAACTCTTATGAAAGAAAGCGTTTAATTGGGGACTGCCTTACAGTTTCAGAGGCTTAGTCCATTATCATCATGGCAGGGATAACGGCATCACACACAGTACTGGAGCAGTAGCTGAGAGCTACCTCTCATCCACAGAGTAAGACAGTGTGGTACTAGGCCTAGCCTGAGTTTTTGAAACCTTCAAGCCCACCCCCAGTGACATACTTCCTCCAACAAGGCCACACCTCCTGGTCCTTCTACACCTTTCTTATAGTACACCCCCCCCATGACTAAACATTCAAATGTATGAGCCTATAGTGACCATTCTTATTCAAAACACCATAACAACCTATGCATCACAGGTTCAAAAGTGTAAGAGATTTGGGTTAGAGAGATGGCTGGGTGGTTAAAAGCCTGGCTATTCTTCCAGAAGACCCAGATTGTATTCCCCAACTCTGCATGGCAGCTCAAAACTGTCTCAAGGGATCTGATGCCCTCTTGTGGCCTATGAGGGCACCAAACATGCATGTGATAACAAGACATGCCTACAGACAAAATAATCATACAGAAAATAAGTAAATTTTTTAAAGTATGACATTATTGATTTGTTTCAAAGTCTTTTGTACTACCTTCCTTGTCACTGTGACAAAATACCCGATAGAAGCATCTTAGAAGAAGGAAGAATTGTTTTGACTCCATTCTGGAGGGTGTACATCCATCACAGTGGGGAGTCAAGACATCTCCATCCTCAGCCGGAGTAGCTCGCAATACAGCTTGGCAGGTTAGAAAGCGAGACAGCTCAGGCCAGAAGCTGGGCTGTGCTGTAACTTTCAAAGACCTGCTTCCTGTGGCCCATCTCCATCAGCCATTCATTATTTCTACCTGAAACAGTGCCACGAATTGGGAGACAAGTGTGCCCGTGGAAGACGTTTAAGCCACACCTGTCCCGAGCAAAACCCTTTTAACGAAAGAGCCCATGAGTACCCTGTTCACCTGGGACTGCCTCAGCATTCCCTTGCCAATGTTCAGGCTGCAGTTGTTACAGTTCAAGCAGATCCACATACTCTTCGTGCTGGCAGCAGACTTTGGCATTGCCTACATGGTAGTCTATTTTAGCACGTTTGCAAAAAGCAAGAGTCATGAGATCATGGCAGCTTCTCTAATAAGAGTCACATGAACAGCAGCCATACATTCAAATGTTCAAACAATGCTCAGCTTTGTTAAGGTTCTTGATTTCCAGGGGGCTGTACCATTTACCTTCCCACCAGCAGGGTAAAGGAGCTCTTCTTTTTCACATTCTTGGCCGCATTTGTTGCTTCTTTTTTTTTTTTTTTTAAGAATTTATTTTTATTTTATGTGCATTAGTGTTTTGCCTACATGTATGTCTGCGTGAGAGTGCCAGATACCCCTGGAACTGGAGTTATAGACAGCAGTAAGCTGCCATGTGGGTGCTGGGAATTGAACCCCAGCCCTGGAACAGCAGCCATCTCTACAGCCCCTGTTGTTTGTTTCCTTAATGGTGGTCATTCTGATTGGAGTGGGAAGGTATCTCAGTGTAGTTTTCATTTTCACTTTCCAAATAGCTAGGAGTGTTGTTTTCCCCCTGCCCAAATATTTATTGATCATTTGGAAGTCAGTCAGTCCTCAAAAAGTTAAAAACACAACTACCATAGGCTCATGCTGTCTGTTGTTGACAAAAAGCATTTTGGGGGAGGAAACATAAGAAGTTTTAGATTATTATTATTATTCATTATTATTATTATTATTATTATTTTAATTATAAATGGAAACACAGGGGCAGGTGGTATTACTGCCATGTCCTAGAAGCAATTCTGACTCAGTATTTCTTTTCTGGACCAATTTGACAGCAGTTGTGCTAGGATCTAGGTTCTCCCCCAAAGACATATTGGGCTTGAACCCTCTACTTTGACATCTCTCCAAATATATGTTCTGTACGTAAGCAAATAAAGTTGCAAGAAACCACTATCGCTACTCTAAATTTGAAATATTTCATTAGATTATATTGGGATATTTCTGGTGAGCTGTCCTAATTGGAGAAAATGTAACTTTATATGTAATACACATGGCCCTAGTCATTCACTAGTTGAGTGACATCTACACCATTATCAGTTCAAAAGTCAGCCAGACCTGGTGTCTAAACACAAGAAAGACCCTGCAACCTTGACATAATCTAAAGAGCCAAATCCTGCGTTGTGAGAAAAGGACAAAGGAAAAGCTGGGCCTTGGTAAAGAAAATATTCAATATTCAGGTTAATATTCAGTGTGTCCTAGGAGAAAGCCAAGGATAAAGATAAAACCCTGTAGCCAGATGACCTAGTTCATCTTAGCTGTGACTGTCATCAGTCTTGCAGTGGATAAGTTGTGTTACCTTGTTTTCTGGGTGTTTGAATGAAAGGGCTCGTCCTCTGTCAAACATCTAGAGAACAAGGCAATATACCTTAGCTACTGCAATACCTCTTCCTTTGAAGTGTCCTGCCTCTACTCTATGGGGAGGCCTGGAGAAGGATGTAACCCTGAAGCATGACTTTTATGAGTGTGTATGTATGCTTCTGCTGTCCCAGGTACATGGTATTCTTTGGATTTGAGTCATCAAACATAGATCAAATTAAGGGGAAAGGCATTGAAAGATAGCAAAGACATCAGAAATTTTCCTCTGACAGGCACAAACTAAGACAATAGGAGTTACATGAATACTGGCCATATATTCAGGACAGTTTAGACAGTACAATGCTTTGTTATAGTTTATGAGCTCATGGTACTCAAAAAAGCTAATACTGTAGAACAATAGCTGACATATCAGGTTTGTCAGCCATATTATCAGTACTTGACAGTTTGCCAAACTGCCCTCGGCAATGGCCCTGAATTCACACAACAAAAAGAGGAAAAGTTAGAATGGCCACTTTCCATTTGACTTTTACAAGCCCCAGATTATCTTAATGAAAGATAAATGAAAGTGAAATCAAAGAAAATAGCCTGCCAACACATCCAGGTCACTAACTGTGCTCTAGCGCCGCGATATTGCAATAGCAAGGAATAGAATGTCCCAAACACATTGCAGAATTTGAGAGACTTTGACCATGGAGCTGTATGTTAGTTTCCTGAATTACACCAATTGGGTGGCCTGGAAGCTACAAACCCAACATCAAGATTCCAGCAAGGTTGGTTCCTTCTATAGGAAGAATCTGGTCCATGCCAGTTTCCAGGTTTCTGACAGTCATTGGATAGCTGTATTTTGCATTCCTGGGCTTATAGACACCTCACACCAATCTACCCGTTTTCTCCTGATCATCTTTTCCCTGTGTACCTCTGTGTCTTTAAATAGTATTCTCCTTACTCTCCCATTATCCAGGGCCAAATTTCCTTCTTAGGAGAACACCCATCAGATTGGATTGGAGTCCAACCCAATGACCTCACATTAACTTGAATGTACTTGCAAAGGCTATGTTTCTATCCCTTGATTTCACAAGTAGCAAGGCTTGAGATTTCAACTCTTCAATTTAACTGTTGGATGATGGTAAATATGTTAATAGAATTTAAGAGTGTATCAAGTTCTTCCCATTGTGAAACTTCTTCATTTCTAAGAATAGGAAGGTAAGCTTTTGTACTGCATCTTAATTAGGGTATTTCTCTTCTAGTTGTAGCTAATTCAACTATTTTTTTCCTATTTATTTATTTTTCTTTTTTTCCCTTGATTTTCAAATCGGGGTTTCTTTGTCGTCCCCTGGCTGTCCTGGAACTTGCTCTGTACACCAGGATGTCCTTAAATTCACAAAGATCTTCTTGCCTCTGCATCCCGAGTGCTGAGATTAAAGGTGTTTGCCGCCACCTGGCGATTTACTTAATTTTTATTTTGTGTGTACGAGTGTTTTGTCTGAATGTGTATCTCTGCACTGTATGTGTTCTAGAGTTACAGACGGTTGTGAGTCACTATGCAGGTGCTGGGAATCCAACCTGAGTCCTCTAGAAGAAGAATTAGTGTTCTCAATTACCGAGTTGTCTATCCAACTCTTTATTTTGGCGTTTTTCTAGGCTTTAGAAGAGATATATTTACTTTGCTTTTTATTAACTCTTTATGTGTGCAAGCTACTTGAAAGAAGGTAAAACTGTGAAGACTTTAATTGGCCACTGTTGTCAATGAAGCTGGAGAAAGAAAGAATAGAAGTCATCAAACTACTACCAGAGACATGCTGTGTGCAAGGAGCTTAAATAGATTAGAGGTGGAGAGCAGGAATGGGCTTCTTTGAAAAAAAAGGAAGGAAGAAAGGAAAAAAAAAGGAGAGATAATATTCCGATTATGTTCTATTGTACCAGAAGCAAATTCAGCATGTCCCATCAGCAGTGTCAGTTGGAGGAGTTCCACCATAGATGTCTTCTATGACTATAGGACACTATGGAAGTCACAGGCTGCCTGTGGTCCATGAACACACTAAAGGTAACATGGATATGACTGAGCATCATAATTTGAACTGTACTTAGTGAAAACAAAGTAAGTATAAATTCAAAGACACATATGCCTGTGGATACCATATCGGACAAGGCAATACTAGGAAAGCAGTTTTGAGAGAAAAAAAGTTTGGTTAAAAAAAAATCAAGAGTTTAGTCTGGAAAACACATTACTCCCCCACCCCAACACACACACACACAATGATACAATAAATAAATAATAAATATCCTATATATAAACAAAGCTTTTACCATTTTAGGTGTTGCACACTCAGGGTTTTTTGTTTTGGTTTTTACTTTGTTTTGTCTTCCCAGTTTACATACTAATTTCCCACTGTTGTGTTTGAATGTGGGGCATTTGGGGTGGCTCAGTTTCATGGATCAGTGGCTCTATTTAAAAAACTCCAGGGTCCTTCTTCTATACAAGAATAAAAATGCAGGGTTCATCTGTTTTAAGAAAACCTGGAATCAGATACCCAAGCCTCAACAAGAAGAGGGTTCAGTTTAATATTATTACCTTCAAAATCACATGGAACACAAAAAATACCCTTGGCATTGGCTATGGTCATGAGAAAAATGGCTCCCCACATTTCCTGTGTTAGTAAAACAATCAAAAAGAAACTTGCTCAAAGAGAGATTGAAATTTATTTTCCATTTGCTGATAGAAGATGTCCTTCTGTATGTTGTGAATATATGGATTTTTTTTTTTATTGGTTGATGAATAAAGCTGTTTCAGCCAATGGACAGGCAGGATGTAGCCAGGCAGGATGTAAAGATAAGGCTACAAAACTAGTAGAATGCTAGGAAGATAAATACCAAGAGTGACTAACCAGGGAGATGCCATGTAGCTACCTAGAAGGTAGGATGCAGGTTTTGTTTTTGTTGTTTGTTTGTTGAGTTGTTTGTTTGAGGGGTTAAGTTTTGTTTTGTTTGGTTTGGTTTGGTGTTTTTGGTACCCACTACCAGAGGAACTAAAACATTTTCAAGTTGGAATTTAACAGAGAAAGGTTACTACCCTTTTGTATTGCTAGGTAATAAAGAACACTGTAAGACACTAATACCCAGCACAAAACTTGCAGCTGGAAATGTGCAATAAATCTCTCAGCATCATTATTTATTTGACAGGCCTGTGAGCTCTGTGATTAAAACAAAACAAAAAAAAATTGGCATTACTGCCTGTTGGTAAAAGCCAAGCCAAGTCTAAAGAAGAAATGCTTAGTAATCATAAGAGTAGAAATCTAAAAATCAGCACTATTATTGGAAGTTGGAATCTTGGAAATGACAGGAAAAAACACTGAATCACTTAACAATTATTATTATGGCTTAAAGTAAGGAATAAAAATCTTATTTTCTATCGTGTGTGTGTGTGTGTGTGTGTGTGTGTGTGTGTGTGTGTGTGTGTGTGTTTGACTGAATTCTGTCATTCTTCTCATTTTCCCAGGGCAAACTGGGGTGGGGTGAACACAAGTATGGCTGGACACCTGACCTTCCTCAAAGTTCTCCAAGTTCTGTACATACCAGTACTTTGGCCCCAGGGAGCAGATCTTTAGGATCCTGCATCTACATTCTTTTCTGTCTTTCCATTCCTTTGCTTTGGTCTGTGGGAACACAGTCTCACCTCACACAGGGCCTCTTGGCCAGCCTCTATGGATCAATGCCTCAGTTGAACTGTCTGCCTGGCTTTCCATCAGATCATCATTGAGTCCAGGCTCTGCAGCAAAAGTGTCAGACTTGATCTATGCCAGTCTGTCTGACCTCATCATGTTCTCCCTAAGGGCACAAATGTCCAGTCTCTAAGCCACGGGGACATCTACCTAATATGTTGGCTATTTCCTTTATTATTGAATCTATCTTTCCATTACTGTTTCTAGGTTGTCTCATCTCAGAACACATCAGAACCTGAAGGGTCTGCTGATTCTTTCTCTGCTGTGAGAAGAGATAACTCAGGGTATACACTGTACTTCAAGTGCACCTGACTATAGCAAGTATTTTAATACCTAGTATGTTGGATGTTATCTTAGTAAGATATGAGCCAAAATATATTAATAGTTCCTTAACTTCTGCATTTGCTCAGAGTTTATTAAATTAAGCATTTACAAGAACAGGACTCAGTTTTAGGTTGCTGGAACATTACTTAGCATCGCTTTTAAAAATCCTTCCATTTTTTGTTTTCACAGGGAGTACAAAAACCTTCCAAATGTGCTTTTAAGTAGAATGAGAAAGCAAGAATATCTATGGCATTCATTGTTCTTATTTTTAAGACAAACTCATTTATGCCAAATTGGGGATGACCTGCAACCTATACAAGCTTTGTCTAAGAAGCATTCTATCACACCAACATAGTGGTTCTCAACCTTCCTAATGCTACCCTTTAATATAGTTCCTCATGTTGTGGTGACCCCCAACTGCAAACCTTCATCACTACTTCCTCATTGTAGTTTTGATACTTTTATGAGTCATAACATAAATATCTGTGATTGCTGTTAATCTTAGGTGACCCCTGGGAAAGGGTCAGTCTATCCCCCACAAAGGGTCATGACCCACAGGCTGAGACCCTCTGCCTTAACAGTATAGTCTGAATGTGAACTTCCCCACAGGCTTATATATCAGGAGCTCAGTCACCAGTTGGGAAATGCCTCAATGCTTCCTTAACCGATGGAGTAGCATGTTGCTGGGAGGTGTTGGAGAGGAGGGGTGGGGCCGCAGAAGAGGAATCTGTGCTTTGCCTCTTCTCCCTGTCCACCATATGATGCAACAGTTCTGCCTATGCACTGCTTCCTGCCATGATGCCCAGCCTTTACTCTGGGCATACCAGGGAAACAGTTCAGTCATGGATCAAACTTCTGAGATTGGGAACTAAAATAAATTCTCCTCCCTTGAAAGTTGATTTTTTTTCCAACGTAAGTGAACAGTCTGACAACACCCAAAACTGATCCCGGGGAAGTGGAATGTTTGCTATGCTGTTCCTGACAATGTGCCTCAGAAGTCTTTAGAACAGGTTTATTGGAGGAATTTGGGTAAATTTGGGGAGGAAGCTAGAGAAACTCTAGAATGCTGTAGGCATAACTGGCTTGGTGACTGCAATGGTGGAAATCAGAAGTCGGATGCTCATAGCACACCGACCAGTCCGACTGTCCTCATAAGGAGGATCCAGGTGCGAATGAGCCTGTACTAGGAATTTGTTTTTTCTTCTAGCAAAGAGTTTGTGTAGAATGAGGTTTGTGGGGGTTGTTGGGACCATGGAAGACATGGGTTCTAAAGATGAGAGCCCCTAAAAGTGATTCTCAACATTCCTAATGCTTCGGCCCCTTAATAAAGTTCTTCCTGTTGTGGTGACTCCCAAACATAAAATTGTTTCTGTTGCTACTTTGTAGCTGCAATTTTTCCGCTATTATGAATCAAAATGTAACTATCTGATTCACAGAGGATCTTAAGCAACCTCTGTGAAAGTGTCATTAAATTCCCAAAGGACTTGTGCTCTCGTGACCCACAGGTTGAGAACCACTGACTTGAAGTCAAACACTTTGAAATAAAACAGCAGGTGAGGTGCCTTGCACACATACTACTGGGACCTGACTCAATCCCACTAGTCCAGGGCTCAGTTTAGACAAAGTTTTCAATTAACTTCAAAGACTGTTTTGAGAGGAGACAGCCAAGTTTCCTTTTGTTACAGGGCCACCTAGTAAATTATTTCCCCAACTGGCCATCCGGACACTCAGAGTGTCCTGGGCTGCTGTTTGAGTGGGGCACAGGCACTAACTTGTCCATGTAGTACTACTGAGTTTGCATGTGCAGAAGGATATAAGGACTGTGGGCTCATGGGGCTTCTGTGTCGATTTCAACGGAAGGTTGAGGGATGAGGGACTGTGTATCAGGGTTAAAATCATCACAGGAAGGTCCTGAGGACAATGCATGAAGTTGTGAGGATGAAACTCAAGACAAATATATAGACCCCTGGGATGTTGGAGATGCCGCAAATACTGGATGTCTACCGAGGACAGCTATAGGCAGTAAACAGCCAGTCTAAGAGATAATGCCCTGTGAACTACAACTAACAAGGCCATAAATGGGGGGCTTCCCAGGCCCAGTGGAGCTTAATAATAATATTATTATTCACCCTCACTCCTGGCCATGGAACTATAGATACGATGTTTACCCTATAGGTTTCCATCTTGTTGGGGTGATTCTTCCTTGGCATTCTCCTATCCCTTATCTTTGGAACAGGCATATTTATCAGTAGTCATTGTATATGTATGTACATTGGAGATAGCCTCGTTTTTAAATTGTGCACAATATCACAGTTGAGTGTGCCTTTAGTTGCAGAGGAGATGTTTAAATTACATTAAGAAATGTTGAACCTGTTAAGACTACCAGAGACTCTTGGAGGTGGACTTAATTAATTTTGTATTGTGAAATGCATTATTTGCCTTGTGAAGCTCAGGGGTGAGATAGCACCGTTTGAATATGAAGTCTTCCCCATGGGCTTATCTATTGGTGGCATGTTGCCAACTTAGGAAGTAATTGGGTCCTAAGGGCTCTGAGGCTCTGATCTGCGAGTTAGGTCCCTGATGAACTCACAGTAGAGTGGGATTTTGGGAGGGGTTAGAAAGCAGGAGATGTGGCTGGTAGGAGAGAATAGGTCACCATAGCATGCTCTGAAAAGGTATACAAGCTCTTACCCTCTGCTTCCTGTCTGCTACAAGGTGAGCAGCTTTGTTCCACATCATGACATTCAGCCCTCTGTTAAGCTCACAGCAATGGAACCAATTTGCCCATGGACTGAAACCACTGGGTAAAAATAAATATTTCCTCTTTTTTTTTGTTTAGTTTAATTTTTCTCAAGTGCTTGCCACGGCAATAAAAATCTGACTTACCAAGTAACTGTTGTCTTTTTGTGTGCAGTAATAATTTCCTCCCATATACTACAGAGAACTAACAGAGAGATAATGTATTTACTCAGTACAGCCACCCTTCTCTACGACAAATGGCATCCAATCTTATATGGTACTAAATTAGCCATGATTAAGATGTGATGGATACTCATTGCTCATTCCCCAACATGAAGTTTTATATTTCTGATTTTGTGCCAACTAAGCTCTCTAAACAGCCAGCCCTAGGGAGACTGAGCTCCAGCAAGGAGTCAGCTAGAAATCAGGAAGGAAGATGTCAGCTGTCTGGCAACATCCAGACTGGAAATAGACTTGACTCAAATACCACCTGGGTGAAACACAGATTATTCTGTTCATAACATTACCTATTATGTGTCTCTGTCCCAGAAATAGCAACATGGGGGGGGGGCTAGCAACTGATGGGATTATGAGTACCAAAAAATATCTTAGTGGATGCTGGGAAACTTCAGGTGCTAGGTAGGCATGATTCAGGCATGAGGTAATCTGTGATCTTTAGACACAGATACTTGGAGCTGGGATAGGGCCTGCACTTGCCCGCTGATAGTAGATCTCATCTTGTTCAACACAAAACCCAAGAGATCCTTCCAGCATGCACTTGATTTACTGTTGTCCTTACCCCAGATTATGAAATATACTGATCTCCTTCACTAAGTGCTGTCTCTGTTAGAGTTAAGACCACTGTTATAAGCACTTTCCTGCCAGCCTGGTCCAAAAGCTGCATCAGCCCCAAATAACACACAGAGACTCTTTAATTATAAAATTATTGGCCAATGGCTAGAGCTTCTTCATGCCTAGTTCTGTCTGAAATATTAACTCATTTTTATCACTCTAAGTGTTTCCACATGATCTTATTTTACTGGAGAGGGGTTCTGGACTGCTTACTTCTCTCAAGTCCTACATCTTGACTCCTTTTTACTACCTCTCCCAGAATCCTCCTTGTCTCCTGCATTTTTCACCTTTCTATTTGTCGACAGTGCTTTATTCATTAACCAATATGAGAAACATATTTACAGAATGACTTCTCCCATCGCACCACATCATTTCACTTCAGTAGTCAACTTTATGTTTTGTTTATTTATTTGCTTATTTATTCATTCATTTATTTGGTTTTTCAAGACAGGATTTCTCTGTTGCTTTGGAGCTTGTCCTAGAACTCATTTCGTAGACCAGGCTGGCCTTGAACTCAGAGATCTGCCTGCCTCTGCCTTCCAAGTGCTGGGATTAAAGGCATGTACCACCACCACCTGCCTTTTTCTGTTCTATTTTGTAAAAATGCTTCACACAGTGTTCAGATTAAATAGTTGAGCTGCTATTGGGAATGCAGAGACTCCTCCAGAGGAGAAAAAAAGTAATATCTTCCAATTCTCTAGTTCATTTGAACTTATACACAAATGAGCTAGCAATGATGATCCCACACTGACCTGAAAAACTCTGCCTGTATATGGTCCCTAAAAAAACAGTTAAGACTAATGAAACTTCTGCCAACACCACCAGGCACAAAATCTAGTGAAGTTTGGCTGGAGGGATTCACACAAATGTTTGTTGCAATTAATTGTATCATCTTTTTATAGAAAGAAGAAAACAGCAAACCCAAAAGCAGCAGGTTCCCCCATGGACCCTATGACCTCCCTAGCCATAGAGTTTTGATTGGTTTACAGTACCAGGTGTGCATTCCTTCCCTCAGAGTGGGCCTCCAATCCAACCAGAGAGTGGTTGATTGCCCCCAAAGCAGCCATGCCATATGGCACCAGTGGGTTGTACTTTGCCTAACAGAACCCAGCATGTAGGGTTCACTGCTGAGTAATGACTATTGATGAGCTGTCTCTCCCAGCAACCTGAAGAGCAGATAAGAAGCTTCCAGCTTTAGTTCGACCTTGATTTCCCTATAATGAAAATGTGTGGCCTCCTCAGGAATATGATTTTACCATTTACTTCTGGTGGGCAATCAAGAACAATGTCAATACACTATATTATTTTGGGAGCCTCTGGGATCTCTTGGCCCAACAACTCTGATGGAGGTGTGCTTCACTTGATGCTGTGATTTTCATTAAAAACAAAACAAACAAAGCCACCACCCATAAGCTCTGGGAGCAGTGCTTTCTAACCATGTAGGATACCCACATCCTCAGCTCCTTTTTAACTCTACACTTTCAGTTATCTTATAAAGCAGTGGGTTTCTTTGAGTCGCGACCACCTCAACCAGCAAGGAAGACGCAACGCTCGGACTCTTCTTCCAGCACCTTTTCTTGGGAATCTTGAACAATCTTCTGACCCTGGGGAAAACCAGCCCACAGCTTATAAGGCCTTGGGGTAGCCAACCCCGGCACGCCACATGGTAATGCAGATAGGTCCACATATGGAAGCAAGCTTAGATCTCATCTTTAGCCAAATAAGGACTTGTTTACTCTAGAGAGCACTCACCATGGGGAAGGTGGAAGGCGGAAACCAGCGCCATCTTTAAGGCGCGGCACTTCGCAGCTCTCTACATCTTTGTGGTTTTTTTTCCACAACCCCTTGTTTTTATTAGCCCTGCTTCACTCCAAGCCTTCTTCCATCCTCCCACTCCCTTCCCCATTTAAGCCTTTTTATCCTCCAGTCTCCCCACCACCACTTTCATATCCCATGGGTTGTTGTAACCAGTGGTGAGTTTTGCCTGTAATCTAGCAAATAACCCCCTACCTATAACAACCCTGACCTATGCTGTCTAGATAAACTCAGTGGTTAGAAAAAAAATCCACAAAAGTAGGAGGCAAAGGACTTACGGCAACAGTGTTAGCCATGCTGGCACTCCACAGTGTCCTCCTCACATGGGAGATGGGCATGCTCCATCAAGGCCCATCTTCGGAGACCAGAAGAGTAGTGTGAATGGCACCCAGGGACCAGAGGCACAGCACCATGCATGCACCAGAAGCCCAAGACAGCGGCGAGCCCTTTCCATTCTCTGACCCTTGTGCTCTGGTTTAGGTTTCTATCCTTCCTAAATGTGCTTTGTATGGCCCTTGATCTTAACCGCTCCTTTGAAACCGTTTAGATTTGGTGTTCTTGTGTCTGATCCACAACATGGGAAAAGTAAAAAATAAAAAAGAAGGCTTAAGTGTTTTTCCTTATGGGAAGGGAAGGAGAAAGTGAAAGGAATAAAAGAGAAGAAAGACTGAGGCGTGCTGGCTTGAAGCCAACATGTCTTAAGGGAAATTGAATTCTTTGGCTGTCCCCAACAGTACTGACTTCTAACTCACTTCAAATTCTACCACCTGTTTGCCCTTCAGCCTCAGTTAAACAACCTCTACTCCTGTGTCTACTTGAAAAGAAGTTACATGGCATAGATTCATTTCTCTTTTCGGTGAGTGGGAATTAACATGACTTTTATTGCAGGATCTTTATAGCAGATCGTGAAACAACTTGCTTCAGATAAATAGAACACCTCTTTTTAGAAAAGATTTATGGAGTGTGTGTCAGTGTGTGTGTATGTGTGTGTGTGTGTGTGTGTGTGTGTGTGTGTTGTATGCTTGTGTGCGTGGGGGGGTGCCTGTTAGTGCATTTGTGGAGGACAAAAGCTAATGACATTAAGAGTCTTCACTTTATTTGTTACTTTTTTAATTTTCGAAAGGGAATTCATATAGCAGACGTGCACATAGTTTTAAATGAACATGAAGAGTCTTAAGAGAGCAGTATTGAAGGAGTTGCAAGACAGCACAGGGGCGGTGGGAGACCATGCATGCGAGAGGTTTATAGGAGACTTGACTATATTTCTGTAAAATGTATCTGGAGACAAGAAGCCGCTCTTCATCTGCTTACGTTTATTTTCTCTCCTTACAAACGAATGGCCCTGGTCTAGATCATGATGAATTAGTTTGCATGAGAAATACATACAGAGACCAGTAATAGGCCATTGCAAGCTTCACATCTGCCTTTGCCTTCCTGCCATGAGAGTGTGTTACATGATAGAGAGTAAGTTTGCCTTGGCATCTAGAATCACTCCTGTGCTGATTGGTTCTGCTGTGACCCAATCTCACAGACTTCTGCTGAATAGGGCCATTACTCACCACTTCTGAGAAGAGGCCCTTCTGTTCAACTTCTGAGAGGCATTAAATGGCATGAAAGAGAAAAGAAGATGTAACACAGCCCTCCCCACACAGGCACACTTCAGCTTACCGAGCATGAAAAAGGTACTAGGTTTAGAAAAAAGCTCTGTTCCACCAAAGGAAACACTTGACTTTTCAACAGAATTTTCTCAGGCCTACAGGTCAGTCTGGCTGCCTGGTTTCTGCTGTTAAACAACTCCAACTCCATCCAGCTGGGGGGGGGAAGGGGGGAGAAATGCATACTCGGTTTCCTGATTATCCAAGGCTCCATTCCCACCTGGTTCTCCATTCCCACTGCCACTCCAAGGTATCCATGAGACCTGACTCCTCCCTCCCCCTTGGAAATACTGGGGATCTAGAACCTAGGACCTCAAGCATGCTAGGCAAGGGCTCTATCTGTCATTGAAATACAACCAGGTTTGCAGTTGATTTTTACTATGCTAAGTAGAAGGGAAGGTCAAAATCATTTTTCTGGCCCGGCATTGGTGGTGCACACTTTTAGTCCTAGCACTTGAGAAGCAGAGAAAAGCAGATCTCTGTGAGTTTTAAGCCAGCCTGGTCTACAATAGATATTTCCAGGACAAGCTCCAAAGCAATAGGAGAAACCCTGTCTCTATAATTGCTAACAGAAAGATAATAGCACACTTTTATCTCTATTTGGCTATAGTTTCTAAACTTAACTAGTTAATTGGTTATTCTTACGTCATTTTTATAAAGAATTCAAAAATCTTCTTAGAAGGTTTTATAAAAATAACTTGATAGATAATAGATAAAATAATTTGATAACAAGTTATCATAAGCAAAAACAAAAATAAGGCTAACTACTATGCATAAAATAGAACTATAAATGAATCAAATAAAAGGTTTAACTTTGCTTTACTTTTACTACATTATGCTATTTAGAGATCTTGGTACCAACTTTTGAACTAGATGTGGAAAAGTTAAGTGACTTTTTGGCAAATCCATCATGTTCACCTTTTGGGCTCTTTCTAGTTTAAGCTTTGTTTGCTTGAAGGACATTCCATAAAATGTCCCCACTCTCTTGGCCAGCCTGCTACATGAGTGTTCTTAGAATCAAAGTCACATCTTACTGCACAGGTAAGTGACTGTTTCCACCCAACGCCTTTGAAATAGGGATCTCCATGCCATTTGGAAAACCTGTAAGAAAGTAAACATGAGCAACAGTGTGATCTCAGAATTGTCATATGAGTATGTCTCTGTCTATATTTGTTAACATGTAAGACAATTTCTGTAGAAATTGCTTGCAAGTTTCTTTTATAAACTAAGATTTTAACATACTATGTCCATCCCACTTACTAAGCTACTTGATTTAAATGTGTTTTATTAACTACAGGGTCCAGCTTCACCTTCACAGTCTCAGGAAGCAGTCACATTGTAAACTTCAGAAGTGTCCTGCCTTCAGGATCTTAGCTTTTCCCAAACAGTACCTGCTTCTGGTCCATGTTCTCCATTAATGAATTATCAGCATATCACAGAAGCTGCAGAACTTTGACAAACCTCATTATAGTGAAATATATATGAAATTCAAAATTTATTTCGAGGCTCAGATGGCTGAGAATTATAAGATGAAGAAATGTTTCAATCAGTCTGGCGGTAGTGACTCACGCCTTTGATCCCAGCACTTAGGAGGCAGAGGCAGGCAGATCTCTGTCAGTTTGAGACCAGCCTGGTCTACAAGAGCTAATTCCAGGACAGGCTGCAAAGCTACACATGGAAGCCCTGTCTCAAACAAACAAACAAACAAACAAACAAACAAACCAAAAGCATAATAGTATCGTGCCATTTGAAAAACAGCAATCATTTTTCAATAGCAATCTTTTTTGTTCTTTTTTATTTTATTTATTTTTTCTTATTTTACATATCAATCCCAGTTCCCTCTCCATCCCTCCCTCCCTCCTTTTCTTCCACCCTCCCATGCCCCCAACCACCCTCCCATCCCATCCCCCCACTCCACATGTAGGGTGATGCCTTCCTGGAGGGGTCATCTAAATCTGTCAAGCCATTTGGAGTAGGGACTAGGCCCTCCCTCATGCCTCTAGGTTAAGGAAGTATCCCTCCATGGGGAACGTGTTCCCAAAGTCCTTTTGTACACCAGGGATACACCCTGGTTCCACTGTCAGAGATCCCTTAGACTGCTCAGTCCTTCCGAGACCCACGTTCAGGGGATCTGAGTTGGTCCAATG
This sequence comes from Cricetiscus sungorus, assembly GCA_030556225.1. Taxonomy (NCBI): domain Eukaryota; kingdom Metazoa; phylum Chordata; class Mammalia; order Rodentia; family Cricetidae; genus Cricetiscus; species Cricetiscus sungorus. Next base: position 2,550,048 of record JANBXA010000740.1, on the reverse strand, counting down.
CTGGATTCCCAGCTATCAGGATGGGGTCCCATTAGCTCCTCCGTGTTCAGGCTGACTCAATCTTCCTAGTCCCACACACTTTCCTCTCCTCCCCTTCTCTTTCTCCTAGCTCCCTCTCCACTCACTGCCCCACCACTCCCAATATACTCAGGAGATCTTGTTCCTTTCCCCTTCTGTAAGGGACCTCATATGAATTTCTTAGAATCCTCCTTGTATCCTAGTTTCTCTGGCGGTGTGAATTATAGACTGGTGATCCTTTGCTCTATGTCTAAAATCCATGTTTGAGTGAGTATATACCATGTTCCTCTTTTTGTGACTGGGTTACCTCATTCAGGATGGTTTCTTTAATTTCATCCATTTGCCTGCGAATTTCAAGATTCCATTGTTTTATTCCACAGAGTAATATTCCATTGTGTAAATGTGCCACATCTTTTTTATTCATTCTTCAGTTGAAGGACATCTAGGTTGTTCAATAGCAATCTTGAATGCCATCAATTTTTTACACCTTCGCTTTGAAATAATTTCAAATTATCAAAAATTGGTAAAATAAAATGGTAGATAGAAAATTTAATAAACTTTACCAGTTTCATAAAATGTTAACAGGTTGCTATATTCCATTTTCTCAAGCTCTAACCTTTTTCTGTATCTTTATGCACACATGTATACATGCACACACACTCACCTCTCCTTTCCCTTAAATCACATGAGAGTAAGTTGTAGACATCATACTTCTTTGTACCTACATATTTCATCATATGTTTCCTGATAAGTACATTCTCTAAAAATAATCACATTGTAACTACCAAAATTGAGAAATTATATATTTACATACATACATACATACATACATACATACATACATACATATCCAACAGGTTCTATTCAAATGTTTCTGATTTTTCTCAACATACTGCATTGCAGTCGGAGAGCCAGAACAAGGTCTTGGATTGCATTTTTCACACCTTGTAGGCTGCTTTGACTTGAACTTGAGTTCTTCTGTCTTTCTTTTTCCCAACAGCAACATCTTTGAAGATGACAGCATTACAACAGGAGGCAAGTTCACTGTCTTCCACCCCTTTTAGGAGTTTGCTTTGCCTTAGTAGTTAAAGTTACATGATGCAGGCATGCGATTCTAACATTCCAGAATACACTCCTTGTGAGCCATTGTCATTAATCACTATTCACAATATCTGAACCTATATTCAATGCTGAGCTTCCAGGCAAACTTAAAATAGCAACAGCTGTGGCCATGGTGGTACTTATACAGCATTCAGTGCTTGTTCTGTACAAGCTGTCATTTATTTTTCATAGCAACAAATGAGAACAGCATGATAACCATCCTCATTTTTCCCACAACTGAAGCAGGGAGGACTTGCCCCAATCACATTGCTAGATTGTGGGAAACCCTACAGTCCCACTGCAGCAGTCTGGCAGTAACTGGGGAGTCCTCAGTTACTCCTCTCTTCAACTTCACCCACTGCTTTACAAGCATTGTGCCCAGCAGGTGTCTTAGTTTGCTTTGTGTAGCTGTGACAAAATGTAAAGACCAAAGCAACTTGGGGTACAGGAGTATACTCTCATCTAATAGTCCATCATGAAGAAAAGCCAGGGCTGACCTGAAGACAGGGGCTGAAGCGGAGGCCATGGAAAGATACTGCTTACTGGTTTGCTCTTCATGAGGTGTTTAACCTGCTTTCTTGAACAGCCCAGGACCATCTATTAATCATCAATCATTAATCAAGAAAATGCTCCCACAGACTTGCCTACAGGTCAATCTGATAGAGGCATTTTCTTCTTGATCTTAACCTCTTCCCAGTTGACCAGAGCTTGTGTCAAGGTGAAGAAACAAAACGCCAAAATGCAGTGAGTACCTAGACTTTATGGGAAGGTGTCAGTGGTTATTCTATTATGAAATATGTACTCCTTCTTCCTGCCTGTTCCCTGACATTCCACTCCTAAATGCTCTTGGAATCCGTGGAGTGACGAGGTCCTTTGTGTGCTGAGACTGCTGCTGGCTGAGGACTCTTAGATGTGGTTAGAATGAGGAAGGGTGGGTACAGGAGAGTTAAGGATGATTAGAGGGTTGGAACTCTCTGTTCTATGCCCTGACCTCCCCTTCCATGTGAAGGTGAGGCACTGCAGGCTAACCTGCTTACAGTGGCATTTGATTTGATCAACTGGGCCAGTAAAAAACAATCTCCATAAAAATTCAAAGGGGCCACAGAGATGGCTGAGTGAATAAGGTTTGCTGCTTAAGTGTGAGGCCCTGAGTTCTGATCCTCGGCACTCACATAAAAAGCCAGGCGCCCACCTGAACTAAACAGACAGGAGGATGCTCAGATTTCATGGACTGGCCTGTCTACCCAAACAGTGAGCCCTAGGTCCAATAAGAAAGAACCTGTCTTAAAACATGAGGTGGACAGTGATAGAGGAAGACATCTGATGTCACTCTCAGGCCTCTGCATGTGCAGCCTTCACACATGCACGCACACATGCATGCACACACATATATACACTATGCATGGGCACACATACATACTCACATGCATGCACACACACACACACACACACACACACACACACTTCCATGTAGCTAAATACCTGTAGGTCTAGAGAGCACAGAGAAGCTCCATCCCTCTTACTATATACCTTTCATCTGGTTCTTTACCTGTATCCTTTGCAATAAACCAGTAAGCACAAGTTCTATATGAGTAATGCTATCAAATTAATCAAATTCATGAGATGGTGATAGGATCCCTGACCTACATATAATGGTAGGAAGATGTCTGGTACCCTCGTGTGTTGGTTGGCATCCCAAATGACCAGTTTCCCAGAAGCACTTGACTTGTAAGATCCAACCTCTAAGTAGTCAGTTTCACATTGCAGTGAAATGATTTTTTCCCACGGGAAACATTGTCTGAATTCGGACAGCTTAGGCATGAATGTTCAGTGTTGGCTATAGAAACTTGGGTTCTGTTCCTCCTATTTTAATTAGAGATATAATGTATAATGGTCTTGTTTGACTTCATAAACCTTACAAGCTATAACTGAGATAGGTAGGAAAGAAAAACACAGAAGAATAAGTTAGCAACAGACAATAGTTCCCTGAAAGCAGGAAATGGCAATGCCTGGGCGGTGGCTGTAATCACGTTTAAGCAAGTTAAATATTTACTCAGCTGACAGAAGTAAATATTTCATTTTTAATTGTCACTCATTTCAACAAACACTTAGCTAGTATCTACCATCTAGGGGGAGTTTATGTGTTTGGGTGGGGAGGGGAGGAGAGTCCATGAAGAAAGAGTCCATGGAAACAAATAAAAAGTTCCAGTGAGAACTATTACAACTCAGAAAACTTAAGGAGAGAAGTGTTTCTCTGGTGGCATAAATTTCCTAGAGGGGTTAGAAAACTAAGGAGCTACATGGCATTTAGTGGTGCCATGATTGAGGCAAAGGTGCCACAGGCACCAGGGTCTGCAGTGGAAGGGGAGGCTCACTACAAAAAATACTACTTCAGCCAAAGAAAGGAAGTCAGCCTTACCCTTTGCAAGCATCCTTCCCTTAGACCATCTCAAAGCACAGTGATTAAGCCCCGCCATGCTTTTGCCACTTGTAACTATTGCCACGCTGAACCCAACTACCTGTTAGGAAAACATTGTCAGCCTGGGGAATGCATTCGTTCTAGTTACTGCCTCTGTGTTAGGCGGCCCTCCAGATCTATCTGACAGTGAAGAGAGCTGGAGGAGCAGCAGGAATGATCCTTTCCTATCAACAGGAATGGGCCACTGGTTCACACTGAGGATCCAGGCTCTGCTGACTCACTGTGACTATGTAAACTGCGCTAGGACAAAGCTGGGAAACCTGAGATGTAGAGACAAAGCCTAATATCAAATCCTCAAAGGCATGCCACCTGACTCAGTCACACCTGGCTGAACTCAGTCGTAGCTTGAGGCTACACCCATAACAGTGCTGAGAATGCATGATGAGTGCAGAAATATGAAATAAGTGCTCCTTGAGGAGGGCAGTTAACGGTGATTTTTAATACCCAAAACACCATGAATTATCTACAAATTTCTCCAGCACCAATACTGATAATACATGCATACATACATATTCTCACTTGAACACGTTTGAAAGCTGGGCCTGATGGGGCAAGACGGTGATCCTAGTTGCTCAGGGGATGGAGGCAGGAGGTTTGTAACTTCAAGACCTGCTTGGGGCTCGGAGTGAGCTCAAAGCCAGTCTTGGCAACTTAGTGAGGTCCTGTCTGAAAAAAAAGAGAATTCAGGTTGAAGTTCAGTGGTCAAACACTTGCCTACCATGTGTGAGGCCCTGGGTTCAATTCCCAGTGTCATAATAAAACAAATTCTTTAAAAAGAATTTAGAAAAACTTAAATGAGGAAGAATAGTTGAAACTTGAACTAACACGCCAGTGAGCAAGGAGCACACATATATTACTATTTAGCTATTTTAATTGCCTTTCTTCTTATTCATATGGTAAACGGGTAAAGGAAATCCCTGCTCCCTCTGACCTCCGAGTGTTGACTGAGATGAACTGATAACACCTAGACTAACAGGAGGAATGATGCAGCAGTTTGCTGGTGTACACAAGGAACAGTCGTGGGAGTGTGTTTCCTCTGAGTCAGGGAGGTTCAGGTGTTGGTATGACTCTGCACTATTTCAGTAAGGGTCGGGAGTGTGATTCGCCCACTAACCCAGTGAGAATTGGACGCCTGTATACCCTTCTCCATACAGAAAAGAATAAATGGGCAGCTGGGGGGGGGGAGGAAATTTAGAGGGCTAGTAAATGATTATCAAGGGAATGGATAGGCTCAGAGACAGAGATCACATTATAAATGACCCTCTGGAATCTGAAGGAGTCTCAAAGAGATGTTATCTTGGGACAAAGTCCACCCCTATGTGGATGCATTCTGATAGACTATGAGTTTCCTTCATGAGAATGGAAGGTGGTTGTGATCTTTGGGGGTCTGGTCTTAATGCAGATTAAGTCCTTCCCTGCACCTGTGGGAGAGTCAAGATGAAGGGAGCAGGGCTTTAGAAGGGTCCTCTCTAAGACCACTCTTCCAGCTTCACATGTCAAAATGCACACCTTGAGCTACCACTTTGTAAGTCCCAACAATATGTCCATGAAGAAAATGTAGCATCCCTACCACAAATGCTGATGTGGAGTTGGAGGGCTTCTTTGCATATTACCTGTACAACCAGCATGCAATTCAAGATGGAAGGCTCTCTCATGGTCAGTAAGTGCCTCCCCGTGGGAGTGCTGGATCTCAGAAAACAATACCTCCCTAAGTATAGTCCTTTGTCACACTTGTAGAGAAACGGTCTCAATGTCAGGGTCTTCCTAACCTTCTCTTCTTTCTCCTCCATCATGGGAAGAGGCTTCCCAAATGCCCTCATGTGACAGCTAGATGCTTAGGAAAGAGAGGCAAAGTCTTAAGCCCCTTTCCTAGGGACTGCATCAAGTAACTGAGAAAAAGTATCTAAAAAATGAGCCAAACGTTGTCGCCATGCCTGAGCAGCTAAATCTACTCTTTCAGTTTCACAGCCTGTTTATCTCCGAAAGTGCTGATTATCTTCAAGATTACAATCTCAACACCTGACTTCCAGGAAGGGCAAGAGAATATACTACATTTTAATAGCACTGCACTTCACAAGGCACTTTTTACCTCTCATCACTGCATTTCTTTCTCCATCAGGCAGTTCTATACTCTGATTTCACAGTTGATAAACTAGGCTCAGAAAGGTCCTTACTCATCCAAGGCCTCTTCATTGCTGACTCCTCATCAGAAAAAAACAAAACAAAAATAAAAGTCTACTATCCACAGGAGCCAGACTGATAAAGCCGTGTTATTTGGAAAGAGACACGAAATATTTGTATAAACAAATCATTACTTACTCTTATTGTTATGTGTACTCCTCACTCTCTTTTGTCATTTTTTGAAAACACAGATGAGAGAATACACATGTTTTGTTATAAGAAAAATGCCACCAACATGATGATACAGGATGGCCCTGGCGTTAAGACTAAAAGCACCCCCCGGGAAGCCTGCTGCACCCTGGACAAAGTATCCCAGGCTCATGGCTACTCCCCTCTTCAAATGGTTGTCATGGAGATAAAAATTATGGACCCGGTGCTCTGTCTATAGCAGGCCAAGTGGTGTGAGGTTACAGCATTGTCAACAGAGTCAGTTTTTGAACCTAAAAGCGATTAATACTGGGTCGCACAGCCTGTGTCTAAGGGTAAGCTGCACCCATGGACACGAGCCTGGGAGCTCTGTTCCAGCCTTGAGAAGGAAGGCTCCTTGTGATCTAGGATCACGGACAGAGGTCAAGGTGAGTGACAGTTCCTACCAGGCTAGGGATCTTCCTAAGCATGTGTGAAGCAAAACACCCCCCTTCCGTGTCTCGGCATTATCTAGAAAATGACATGATCACCCCTACTTGAAGTAGAGTGGAAGGATGTGGGAAGCTGTGGGGATATGAGGAAGGGAAAAGGAGCCCACTCAACCCAGAGTCTAGTTTTAGCCTCTCTCCAGCTGAGAAGCAGGAATTCCAGCACAGTTAACACCTATGTAAGGCTTTTCTCTTCCAAGATTAAAAAAAAAAAAAGAAAGAAAAAAAACCTGCAGTTTTCTAGGACTCTCAGCAGAAGTCCTCGATGCAACCCTAGCGGGTCCTGGTTTTTCCTTCTCATATTAATATGTCATCAAAGCCATTCCCAGGGCTTTTGTACCTAAAAGGGTACGAAGGCGTGGAGCGGGCCCTTAGTGACCTCTTGTACATGAAAACCCCAAAGCTTCCAAACCCTTGTGTACAGACAGTCACCACGGGGACTCTTGCCCTGAGACACTCCCTTGGAAAGCCCAACCCGTGCTCGTGTTTATCCCACCTTCCCTGATTGCCTTTTCCCCGTGTTCATGCCCAATGTCTGTGTTTCAAATGTCTTCGGATGAACTGCCACTCTTCCCTGAGAAGCCTGCACCCATGCTCTTGTGTGTGCTTTTATTTTCTTGAGTGTCTTTCCTTTATTTTTAATAAAGCCCCTGCTCTGCTTTACACCCACTAGTCCCGAATTCTTTGCATTCAAACCACCTACCTTGGGTTTGTCTGGACTGTCAGTATTTAGGCATCTGTACTGGCCTACCTTTGGAGTTCTGTCAGGATACACCCTCAGCTGCTGCCACTAAGAGCATCACCTGTGCCTGTTCATTAGTTTCCTTTTAAAAGGACCCTGCCCACTTCTCTCTCTCTCTCCCTCCCTCCCTCCCTCCCTCCCCTCCCTCCCTCTCTCTCTCTCTCTCTCTCCCTCTCTCTCTCTCTCTCTCTCTCTCTCTCTCTCTCTCTCTCTCTCTTTCTCTCTCTCCCTCCTTTTTCCCAATGCTCCTGTCCCTGGAGGCTGGTTTCCCCACCCCCTTTCCCCTTTTTATTATCCTTTTCCCCTAATTCAAAAAAAAAAAAAAAACAAAAAAAAACTCTGCTTGAACTCTGTCACATGGAGACTTTCTCCTGTGACTTTTTAAAATTATAATACTAAGGCCCCTAAAAGACTAAGAAAACTCCTCAGGCTACTGAGGTGATAGTGTGGAGCTGTGTCTCTGCCCTCTAGCTACTGACAATACCGCCATATTGTCTGTCTCTATGGTTAGCCTATTCCTTTTTAAGACAGAGTTTCTCTGTATTGCTTTGGAACCTGTCCTGGAACTAGGTCTGTAGACCAGGCTGGCCTGAAGTCACAGAGATCTGCCTGCCTCTGCCTCCTGAGTGCTGAGACTAAAGACATGTACCACCAATACCCGGCTGGTTAGCCTATTTTTAATTCTTCAGTTATATATAAAAATGTATATGTGACTGTTGTGCCTCGTTACTTCTATTTGCATACAATTTGCATATTTATTCACACAGTGGTATGTGTTGGAATTTACTGTTGAGTGAATATCATTATGTTGTATGACCAATCACATTCTGTTAATTGATAGAAATTTGAGTTGTATAAATTTTCTGTGGGCTTATATTTTCAGTCCTTGTGGGCATATCTAAGAGTAGAGTTGGCCTATATTCTATGAGTAGAATAGCCAGGTCATGTAAATATGTCAGGATGAAGAATCATTAAGAGAGTGACTAATGAGAAATGAGTAATATATATAAAACCTTATCACATACACGATAAACACTCAAGATGAGAGTCATTAACTGCTGCATTTATTATATCTATCTTACATAAAATGAACTGAAATATGTTGACTCAGACTCACATCCAGAATGAAGCAGACTCTGCTGATATGAGAGCCCACCTTCTGAACACATGTAATGGACAAACAGCAGTGGTTTCAATCTGTACATCCAAGTTCCAAAAGAAGACATTAAAACCATGTAGAGCTATCTAGGCAATAAAAGCTGACACAGCAGATGTCATGGGGTGACTGCTCAGAACAAATTCACAGGGCCTAGGAGACGGACCTCATGGGAATGGGATCTGGACTTCCTGGCAACAAGAAGCTAGGAAGGTTTGTGTCGGCAGAAACTCTCCTATCCTGAAGCTGCTGACTATGTCGTGGAAACGGTGGCTTACCCCGAGGCACGGGAGAAAGAACCTGAAGAACACAGTGCTGGCAGACGAATCAGTGCACGGGTGTGTTCTGAGTCCTCCTCCTCTGTCTCTCCACATTATGAAGTCCTCCAGCCAAGGGACAAAGGTAGCCTTTATACAGAGACAAGTGAACAGCATGAAAGCCCAGCTTACTCAGCCAAAACCAAGTCAGAATGAATCTCCTAGAAGCCAGAGCCAAAGGAGCACACACGGTTTTAAGTCATCTCCAGAGATATGTTCCCAGGAAACAAAAGAAATGAGACACACGGCACACAGACTTTTTTTATTTTTTTTTTAAAGTCGCAATCAGTGAACTATACATAATGAAGTAATGGTTGCATCAAATTCAAAGGCTAGAAGAAAGGAAGGGATTTACAGCAATGGGAGTCTGAAATGTAACTGACCAGACTAAGGTGTTGGTTTGACCTGAACTGAACCGAGCAGAATGATCATTAACAAACTTTGTTCTCGACACTGCCCAAGAAAAATGCAGTGAGTAAATGCGAATCTTCCAGCATGAATTTTGAATGATGTTTAAACTTTCTAAACTTTTTGGCTCAGCTGCTGCAGCTTTTTTTTTTTTTTTAAACGGGAATTTAGAAAAGCAGCTTCAGCAGTCTACCCACGTATTTACGGCAAGGTGAGCGACGGAAGAGCAGCGGATCAAAGCAATCCTGCCTTGTGAGTTAAAGGGAACCTTGAAAATCAAAGCAACTCAGAGACATGTCTACCTGCAACTAGCAACGAGTATATTACAGAGCTCAGGAATGACGTAAATACTGCAAACGGACATAAAAATAAGAGGGAGAAAGGTTGTGACATAGAGTACTCAGGAATGTGCTTACCTACAAATAACAGACACTCAAAGCTCAATGCTTGAAGGGAAAGTTTACCCTACGTATTAAGAACAAGAAATCAGGGGCTGGAGAAATGGTCAGTGTTTAAGAGCACTGACTGCTCTTCCAGAGGACCCGGGTTCAGTTCCACGTGGCAGCTTACAACTATCTGTAACTCCAGTTCCAGGGGACTGGGTACCTATGACAAACCCCCAATGTACATAAAATAGAAACAAGTCAAAAAACAAAAAATGATTTTTTTTTTTTTTGTTTTGTTTTGTTTTGTTTTGTTTTTGAGAAGAAGGAAGAGAAATCAAGGGAAGCCCAAAGCTGATGAATCTCAATTGGCTGCTTCTGGTTTTTGCATCCATCATCCTCAAAATGAGGCTTAGAATAAGATGATTATTGATGCTTTCCTCCTCTTTGTGCAAGATAACATTCTATCTTTAAGCATTAAATCTGTGTTCCTGCCGAGAAGAAACTAGGAGTTGGGCAGGGCTCCACACGTGTTAAGAAAGCACATGTCCATTATCACTCTCATGAAAAACTGTGGGGGTCACATGATCTCCAGTTACAAGACAGTCAGATATAGCAAATATTTTTGAGTTTGGCACTCTCCATAAAACTGGCTCTTTTAAAAAGAAAGGGATGCTAGGGATTGACAAGCGTGAAGAGGGTTGCACAGCCAGGAGACAGAGCACTAGCTGAGGCTGGCAAGGCCCTGGACTTGCTTCCTGGCAGGTCCTCAGCCTTTCAGGATAGCTTGGCCATGTCGATTGTTAAATATTATAGAAGCTACAGAACAACCATGTGAGGAAAATCTGAGGGTAACCAACACAACTTTGAGTTAGAACAGGAAGAGATTAAAAACAGCAGCAGGTTCTGCAATTTTGAGAACTGGGAATAAGGCCAATGGCTGACTGTTTAAACTGACAGGTGCCCACATTTAAGTGACTTACGCTGTTTATGGAAGTCAGTTCCCCACTCTCGGTCTAGATTTTAAACCTTTCACATATACCAAGTCTGCACTGGTCCTGGGTTATCAGGGATCTGGGGGGGGGGGAGTAATGACTGCATGTTAATGTTTGTCTCCTGAAGGATGTCTCCACTCCTCCTGCTAGGATTGTGATACCAAGCATAGCTCATTTCCTTATATTTTTAGTTGTGAGCCTAGCCTTTAATGGCTGAGCCATCTCTCCAGCCCCACAGTTCATTTCCTGTTTATAACACAGTAGCCAAAAAAGATACATCTACTGTTTCATTTAACATCCGTATTGTCTTACACAAGTACTGTGTAGTATGTAAAATTGTTAGACGCTTTTAAGGTTCAAAAATAAACTAAACCTAACTTAGGCACCCTTTTTTTTTTTTCTATGTCAGAGCTGAGTGTCAGGGGAAAAAATGATTAAGCCAAAACATGACATCAATGCACATCAAATTTAATGTGCACAGGAACCATGAGTGTGGGATGAGGGCCCATTGTTTAAAATCCTGTATTCAGGGCTGGTGAGATGGGTCAACAAATGATGGCAATTGCCACCAAGCCTGATGACCTGAATTCAACTCCTGAGACAAGGTAGGAGAGAAATGACTTCCTCAAGTTACCCTCCGACCTCCATATGTGTGTCGTGGCATGGGCACAGCCACACATACATGCACTCAATATAAATAAATAAATAAATAAATAAATAGTACTAAAGCACACACATTCTGATCTAGGTCTTGCGTCAAAGCCAAGGTTTCCTTTGCCTTCCTCCCACACAAAGCGATTTTGGTGCTGATTGCTATACTACACTTTGAATCTCAAAGGCCTAAGATGCCTCAAAACCCTACATTTTCATAATCCTCTCTTAAACAAGAAAAGATTCATGTAAAATAACTGTGAAATAGACTATAGAAGCAGAATACTAATGGTTTGCTGCTGCCAGACACTTACATCTCAGGACATACATGAAATTCTTAGGGGAATGCCATGTGCTTTAGAAATCTAGCCAGCTTGCCAAGACGGGATGAAGGAGCATAACTAAGATGTGAGTGAAACCCTCTAAGACTGAGAGACTTCGGTTCTGACATGCCCTTTGAATACACAGAACATATGCCAAGATTTTACTAACAGGGAGCTTATGCCCAACCATGAGAAAACTTGTATTTTTGTGTCTTAAACCTTCTGCCCCGAGTGCAATTGGGCAATTCTGGAAGGTTTGGTTAATGTCTTGAGTCAGTCTCTTGCAAGGAAACCACATTTTAACAAACATGATTTAAGGTTGACTATAAGCCATAAGAAAGAGAACAAAGTGGAGAACTCTGACAATAAATAGCAAAAGGGGTTCAGAGGATGTGCAGTCTCTGCAGGACCTGCCTAGATGGGATCTCTTAGAACTTTACCCCAAGTCTGTATTTCTTATATCTAACAAAAGTCAGTCATCTCTTTCTAAGAATTCTAGAGCTCATTTCACCAGCACTGACTGATTTACGTGAACAACCCTATGAGTTGGGAAGACATCCCTTTGCTTAGCTACAACTGCAATGAACTACTGAGAACTCGTCCTCATCAGCGCCTTCCCTACCCCGTGCAGCCGGTCCCTTCTGTGTCCCCAGCTCAGCTGGGAAACCCAGGATCTGTTTCTCAGTCGATAGCTTTTCCTCTTTTGGAGTGTGATCAGTGGAATCACGTGGCTTCTGAAATTCATCAGCCCTGGCACATATATTCCTCCCTCCCCTGCCCCCAGTACTTTCACGCCAAGCCATATTGAGCTGGAGGCAAAAGGGAATCTCATCCTTATATGCATGGTTTAATATGATTTACAAGCATAAGACCAAAGCAGCAAAGTAATAGAAAATACTGAAAATGTAAATATTATATATGTTAATTGATATGTGATACTACTCATTTTAAATACTTGCTGTCCATTTCTGGATCATGCATCACACTGCTCATCAGAGAACTATTCTCTGTATATCTTCACTTGTCTACCTGTCTTAATAATTGCTAGCTATAAAAGCAATGGTTAAGAAATTTCAGCATGCCCAAACCTAAAAATAATTATTATGTGTTTATTCATAGAAGCAGTATTTTACACACTACATTAAAATTATGAGTCCTGTACAAATTCAATATGATCACTGGTGTAGGGAAATAATAGACACACACCCATGAATACAGCAGTCATACAGGCACCACCGCCAAATTCTTGTTTGAAAACTTTGAGTAAAATAAATTTTAATTCCGAATCATTCTATTACTATTATTTATTAATAATTATAATTATATTATTAATATGATAAATTAATATCATTTAAATATTAAATTAAATTTATTGTTATCCAGTTTTGGAGCCTCTCTTGCCCCTCGTTCAGTACTGTGTGAGAGAAGTTTCAGCTGCTTACTTCAGAGGCAATCCCAAAAAATACCAGATTAGGGTTTCTATTGCTGTGATGAAACACCATGACCAAAACAACTTGGGGAACAAAGGGTTTGTTCAGTTTACACTTCCACAACACAGTCCGCCATCAAAGGAAGTCAGGACAGGAACTCAAGCAGGGCAGAAACCTGGAGCCAGGGACTGATGCAGAGGACATGGGGGAGTATTGCTTACGGGCTTGCTCAACCTGCTTTCTTATAGAACCCAGGACCACCAGTCCAGGGACAGTACCAGCCACAATGGGCTGGGTCCTCCCCCATCAATCACTAATTAAGAAAATGCTCTGCAGGCTTGCTTACACGCTGATAGGCTGAGTGTGTGTGTGTGTGTGTGTGTGTGTGTGTGTGTGTGTGTGTGTTATGTGTGTGTAATTAATAAAAGAAAACATAATTCCAAGTAGACAGCTTGGCTTTTAGATTAACACGGTGAGACTATTAAGTTTTAGCTGAGTAAAATTAATCTTATTATCTATTTCATAAGATTAAGAATCACCATGGAGACAAACCAACGGATATACCTGTGGTGGCGTTTCTAGATTAGAATAACTGAGGTGAGATGATCCACCCTAAATATTCCAAGGCAAGGCTCAGAATGGAATTGAAATGCAGAGTGAGCTGAACACCAAAATCCACAGCTCCCACTTCCTGCTTCCTACAATGGATAAAATGTGAGCAGTTTACTGGAAGCCCCTGCTACATGCCTTCCCCAGTGATGAACTGTATCCTTTGAGCCCAAGTACGCCTCTCTTAAGTTGTAGCCAACTATAGCAATGATCCCTGAATGTATAGTCTTCTTAAGTTTTCATTGAGTACTTTTTCACAGCAACAAGATAAGTAACTAACGGGGACTGATAACAATGAGCAATGTTCATGACAATAGGATCATAAATCCCAGAGGTAGGATTTTAGAAGTTGGGGGGGGGTTATGACAAGATAGAAGAGAACTAAGACAGAACCTACAGAGCCTTGTTCACCATCCCCTGCCCCTCCCCCCAGGTCACTTCCATCTTGCAGTGTTGGCATCCTAATTTCTGACCATTCCAGAGGTTCTCCCTCTCTGGGAGAGTCCTGGCTAGCTTTATAATGTTCTTTCCTCAGAAAGCTACCTGGATGGATCTTTTACTTCTTCACGTCCTTGCCCAAATCACTTCTCAAGGAAAGCAATCTATATAGTCACTCAGTTAATTGTTTAATATATCCTAACTCTACACGTAGCCTTGCTCTCCTGGTCCTCTGTTCTGGGTTTTCCTCTTTTCAGTAATACTTACTACCCTCTAGTGTCCTGTGCAGTTGCTTCTTAATTGTATTCCCCATCTTCCTTGCTGTAGTTCAAACTCCATAAGGAAGCTGTATCTGTATGTCACCTACAATAACATCTACAAGTGGTACATGCTCAGTGAACATCTATAAGAAGGAAGGAAGGAAGGAAGGAAGGAAGGAAGGAAGAAAGAAAGGAAGGAAGGAAGGAAGGGAGGGAGGGAGGGAGGGAGGGAGGGAGGAAGGAAGGAAGGAAGGAAGGAAGGAAGGAAGGAAGGAAGGAAGGAAGGAAGGAAGGGACCCAGACATGGTGATTGCACACTTAAAAGCCCAGCATATAAGAGACTAGGGCAGACGAATTACGATTTTGAACCAAACCTGAACTACCTAGCTAGTTCAAGCTAGCCTGAGCTATATAATGGACATCTGGTCTCAAAAATCCAGGAGAAAATTTAAAAGAATCAATTAGCCTTTGAAGAACAAGGCACAGCTCTAGGCCTTCCTAGTACCCTGTTCCCATGTTCTCTGGACACTAAGAGGCTTGAATTGTTTTTTCTGTGTCATCCACTTCTGTGCCATGTCTTACGCACTCCTCTGCCCTTTCGTCTAGAAATTAGAAGCCTTGACTTGTGAAATAGTGTTTTCTTCATAATTCTCTTTTACAGTAGTGCCGCTGTTTGCTTGTGAAGCAGACAGTAACGGGTGATGTAATATGAACTGTCTCTGTTTTGAACACAGCAGAGTCTGGGAAGCAGGTTTTGGTCGAATTTGTCAAACAGGAGATAGGATCTTCTCAACAGTCAGCACTAGGTCTAGACACTGCCCTTACATTGTCAACACTGTGTTCACAGATTCACACTGTCGGAAAACATTTGCTCCGGTTCCAATGGTCAAGGTCAGGAGACAGAATCCAAATTAGAGAGTGGAAATGGGTCCCTCAGTCAAACTAGGGAAAAGACAGAACCGCAGGCCAAAGAACTGCTTCTGGAGTGAAATTGCTGGTGTAAAAAGAGAAATACTGATGTGTTTAAACAATTCTAATATGTAATCCTGCCAGGGCAATCTGAAAAACCTCAGGGTAGGTCCGACCAAGGCCTAAGAAGCCGGGAATCTGTCTACAAACTATTGGTTCAGAGCTGTTCCTGAGAACATTAACCTAAATTCATGATGAAATACTTAAAATTTGGCTACATCTTCACGAGTACTGTGGGGGTTGGGTTAAATTAACAAATAATTTTGTTTAATTTAACCAATCTACAAGCAATCTCATTTCCTAAATTCTAAAGTGATAAGCTATTGAAACTATAAAGAACACAGATAATGTAGTAGAGAAATACAAAGTACATAAACACCCTCAGCAGCACTCAGCCCCAGTCCTTAAAGCAGTGATCTGAAATAGGGAGAACAGAGGCTGGCTCCACACCACACCAGGAACAGGAGCAGCCAGTTACCATGTGGGAAGAGTACACAGCTAACAAGACAGATGCCAGCATGTGTTATTCTTCCAACCAGAAAGTTCACACCAAATGGTCCGCTCCCCAAGCCCCATCCCTGCCTTGCTCAATCGTCCATCCATCACCTCAGTGCCTACTAAAAGGCCAGGAAGGTAAGTATCTTCACTCAAAGGGTAAGGGGAGAACCTGGTGCAAACAGTTCCCAGCAGAGCAGGAAAATCAGTCAGAGTAGATGTCACTGTGATGCACCAAGGACATACACAAATGTTTTACAGTCTCACTCGTTCATGAAAACTGAAGTTAGATAACAGAGATAACAAAGGGAGAGCTCACAGTGGAATAGTGGCTAACTGGATGCCCAAATGAGGGGGCAGTTCCGATGTTACACAGCCACATTTTACAATTACACGAAATATAGAAGCCTTTGAGATGCATAGGGCCACACTTTACAATTACACGAAATATAGAAGCCTTTGAGATGCATAGGGCGAGTTTAGAGTATGCATTACATGTCAGTTATAAAACAAATTACAGGCTGGAGAGATGGGTCAGCAAATGAAGCACTGGTCAGGCGTGACTGCTGGAGTTCAGATCCCAAGACTCAGGTAACAAACAAGGGTATGTAAGTCCTACCTACAGATACAACCCCAGCACCAAGAAGGGAGAGATGGGATTGTTGGGGCTTGCTGGCTGCCACCCCAGCTTAAAAACACAAGTCTCAGGTTCAGTGAGAGGCCCCGCCTGGGAAGAATAATGTGAAGAGCAGTTAAGAAGGGATTCCTTACACCCCCTTCTGGTGTCTGCTGTCACAGGCATGCATACCTACACACATATGCACATATGCACTTCACACATATACATTCATGATCACATGCACATACAGATACTCACATGCACACACACACACACACACCCCTCAGGGTGGGGGAGAGAATAAAATGAAGCTGAGGCTAAGAATCATTAACTTGCTTTAAAGGTCTAGGTCAAAGTAAATGGAATGAGCACATCAATCAATATTTCTGTGATACAGGCATGTTTATTGACTTAAGCACCTTTGTATTTATATGTGTATTTTAATCAAATTAATTTCTCTTCTCACTGACTTGATAGACAATAAATTTCTTCCCCCCCCCTTCTTGTTTTATTTTCTTCAGTCCCCTCCATGGAGAACTTGAGATCTTCATCTTTGGGTCTGAACTAGAGAAACACAGAGAAAGTTAAAACTTATTTCGTTAATCAAAAAATGGGTTTCTCAACCAGAGAACTTATGGCCACATGCTTATTTAACATTGCCACCAACAACCATGCAATTTAAAGTTATTTATTTATTCATTATTTTTGAGACAGGATTCCACTACTACTATAGAGCCCAAGCTGGCTTCTTATTGTCAATCTCTGCCTTTGCCTCCCACTTGCTGGGATTATAGCAGGCGTGAATGACCACACCCAGCCCAGAAACATTTTAGCCTTTTTAATCCTATTTACTCCAGAAAAACTAACAAGAATTCCCATAAGGCTGAAAGTTTCTGGGAATTGGTGATAAATTAAACAATGACTCAGTGTGATCCTGTCTCGAGGGGAAATCACCCAGAAAGTTCCTTGTGAGCACATATGAGAAAAATCAATGTGATGCAGAAAGAACTTTGATTGAACGTTCTCAGAGATGCAGTCAATTGACAGCCGCTCTTTGGACTAGTTAATGCGTGTGAAAACTGCACTGGGAACTTCTCTGCCGTAGAATCTGAAATCAGCTTCATGCTTCAGTGCAGACTTCCTCTAGGCTAAGGATGTAGCTCTGTGACAGAACGCTTTTCTGGCATGTCAAAGGCTCCCATCAATCCCTAGCAAGTGTACATGGGTACGTGCTCATGCATGCAACATATATACACAGAAACTCCAGTTATTTCTAATTAAATGGTCTGGAGACTCTTCCAATTGAAGTGAATGAAATTTATGATGTAACTAGAGTTCCTAGACAGATGCAGATCTGTGCATGGGTAGGTATCTACATTGTAAGATACGTGATGAATGCCCTTCTTTTTTGGTGGTGGTTTTTATTTACTGTCCCTTCTAGGAGACAGTATTAAGATATAAAATTAAGCAGTTTTTGAACTATGGATTCAAACCCCTTCTGTCACTTAACCTGAGTTAGTCATCTAACTTAGTTATCTGCATTATAAAATAAAACATTATTACGCTTATTAAATAAAGCAAATTTAACAGAGCATTGGAAAGAGGGGCACTGTTCTAAAGTGTTGAGAAGTATGTCACCTAGCAGTGGATCACAAAAACACATGTTCTGGACATGTTTTGTTATCAATTACAGCCCAGTCTTATCAGGCTCCGCCAACCAAACCGCACTCAGCTACTGCCATGCAGTCTCCAAGTATCAAGTGATGGACAGCAACGGCCACATAGAGATAGAGCCTAGGATGGCAGAGTGCCTGTACTTAATCTTTGTGCCTCACCTGCTTCGTAATGTGCTACAACCCAGGCCTGATCCTAAAACGAACGGCAATCTGCCTCTAACCTCAGCCATCTTTGTTAGGTCTGATAAACTTGACTTTTATCCAACATTCTTCATTTTACCACATTCCCCTTCCAGAGGAAACTTGTCATTAAACTGGGAGAAACAGTCTTCGAATGAAGAGCATACCAGTTGGTTATCCAATACCAAATGGTCAGCCTGAACACACACAGACAAGTAACATATACAGACCGAGCAGGTTGGATTTACCCATTTAGGAATATATATATATTTATACATATATGTACATAATAACAATAAAAAAGAGAGAGAGGCTGTGAATTTGAAAGAGGAGTTATGTGGGAAGGATAGTAGGAAGGAAGAAATTATGTAATTATATTATAATCTCAAAACATAAAAGACGATTTTTTAAAAAGATCTATCCACTAGAGCTGAGATGCCCCACCTCTAGCTTCTTCTCTAATGATAATTACCAGAATGAGTCCAACAGCACGGATCAACCCAAACCACAGGAATATATGTTACATTAAAACTAGCCTAGCCAGGCATGACGTGAGCAACTGTAACGGCAGAACTTGAAGGAGAGTAAGTATAATATACTTGAGGCCAGCCTGGGTTACACAGCAAGACTTCGTCTCATACAACACACAACAACAGAAAGTGAACCCCCCCCATGGAGAGTAGACCACTGAGTGCTAATGCACATTTCAAGCTGCAGCAGGCCTGAGGAGAAGTAAGCTGTTTGAAGACCAAAGGAAGTGTGCATCGTGGAAACTGCTAAATCACAGCTAGATCACAGCTAGACGTGTCTATTCCCTGCTGTCTCCCCATCCCACATTTGCTCTGAAGGTCCCAGGCAGCACATGACAGTCTCTGTGGGAGGGTTTTCACTGCATCTACCCATAGTCATGAAAAGAACTACTCATAGCCTAATCATCCCTGTTTCTGAAAAATCCTGTTCTAATCAAAAGCCCAACACTGTTCTGATTCCGTGGCACTGTGTTTTTATCAACTGCTCTTTGTATTTAATTCCACAAGGAGGGGCTGGTACATTAGCAAAAATGTAAATCCTCTTTCTGATTGAGCAATTTGGGAATACTAATAAAAATCACCTGTTGATGTACCTGGATCACTAGGTATCTTTGTTTATTCTGTGCTAGTAGAACAGAATACCAAGGCCTGGTGTGATAAATGGATTTGGATGGATGGATGGATGGATGGATGGATGGATGGATGGATGGATGGATGGATGCATGGATGGATGGATGCATGGATGGATGCATGGATGCATGGATGCATGGATGGATGGATGGATTCAAATGTGGAAATGTTTTTACAGTTCTGGTGACTGGGAAATCCTAAGTTGAAGTATCGTTGCATCCAGCTGGTGAGGAAAGCTTTCTTGTTTAGTCATCCCATGGCAGAAAGTAGGCCAAGAGAGCAAGAGAGGAAGAGAGGGGAGGAGGGGGAGAAAGGGAGACCCCTAATTCGCCTTCTTTCTAGAATCCATGGCCCAGATAAGTAACTGCCTCCACAGTAATAGCACTAATCTGTTTAAGTAGGCAGGACCCTCCCAACCTCATCACCTTTTAAAAATTACTCCCCTCTCCACCATTGTCTTGGAGATCAAGTTCCCAACACATGAATGGAAACCGATCATTTCAAACCACAGCATTTTAATTTTGTTCTACAAATGACAATTGTCCCTACTTCCTACATACAAATGTATTCACTCCACCTCAGTAGGCTGGACACTTTAACTCAGTTCAGGACTAAGTCAGAAAAGTCCAAAGTCCAGCCTTTCATCTGAATAGATCCTGAGATTCCAGGAATGATTTCTGCTAAGGCAAATTCCTCTCGAGCTAAGAGCCTGTGAACTAACAAGCTACACACTTCCAAAGCACAGTGCTGGGACAGGCACAGGAATAACTTCAACCCCAAAGGGGGAACAATAAAAGAAGAAAAAATAACTGACTCAGATAGAGCCGGAACAGCAGTGAGCATGGGCACTGGAGAACAATTTCCTTTGCCTCAGTGTTCTGCCTCTTGGACACACTGTAGGGTTCCCAGAGCTTTGGGCGACCCCACACTCGTGGCTTTGTTTAGCTCAAACCATTCAGCCGCTTTCACAGGTTGGAGTCTCAGGCCTGCTTTCTCCTCCTGGCAACTCGCACTGGGCTCTCTACAGCTGGAAGCTCTGTTACACACTGCTTTAGTAGGAACTGCAGGGCCCTGCCTCTGCAACAAGCCTGCCTAGGTCCCGACATTGTTTAGAACATTCTTTAAAATTTAGGAAGAGAAAGTCATGCCCCCACAGTTTTTCCATTCTGTGTACATGCAGAGTCAAAACCACATGGACACTGCCAAAGCTAACCATAGGAGTCCTACAGAGCTATGGTAAAGATGCATCTAAGCCCCCTTGTGTGACTGCAAACTCCCTAAAGAATAAGCAGCAAAAGTTGGCCAGGTGGTGGTGGCCCATGTCTTTAATCCCAGAACTCCGGTCGCAGAGGCAGGCAGATCTCTGTGAGTTCGAAACCAGCCTCCTCTACAAGAGCTAGTTCCAGGACAGCCTCCAAAGCCACAGAAAAATCCTGTCTTGAAGAAACAAACAAACAAACAAACAAAGGAAAGGAAAAAAGTGCCTGAGTGCACAGCAGTGAAGGCTGAGGTTCTGCAGAAGATTCCCTGAAAATCTTGCTGCCAAGGTCCTTACTGGCCTGAGAGATTTGTGAATGCCTTTTAAGGTATTTTTCCATTGCCTTGATAAGTAGAAACTGACTTCCTTTTGCCTACAATAATCTATTTGGCAAAAAGCCAAGTGACAGAAGAATTATGCCCTCGGTTGTGGGGCATTCTTTATAGGCAAAGTTGACAAAGTTTTTCTAGATAGCAAATATTTGCAGCTTGCCAGTCATATGATCTCTTTCACAACCATGAAGTTCTCTCATTGAGAGCAACATGAAAGCAGCGGAATGGGTGAGTAAGTATAACTGTGTGCTAAGAAACCCTTCTTACCCAAGTGACCCAGATGCTCAAATTGACAAGCAGAGACATAAAATAAGGCTGCTGAGATCTAGAGTTTCACTATCTGCAAAGACAATTCACTAACTAGCCCACTGTTGGTGAGAGGTGGCTCGGCCTTCGAGAGGTGAGGTTTAGCAGGAGAAAGTTAAGTTGCTGGAAGTATGCATGCCTTTGAGAAGGTATTGGAACCCACACCCCATCCTCTCTCTGCTCCCAGCCACCTATAAGGTAAACAGGACAGTTCTGCTATGTGCTCCTACTATAATTCCCCATCTTGATTCAAGGCCAACAGCAAGGAGGCTCCATGGAATGAAATCTCCAAAACTATGAGCCAACACAGATCTTCCCTCCAAACATTTTTTACCTTAGGTGTTTTGTCATAGTGGCAAGAAGTTCACCTACGGCTACTCTAAAATCATTTGAGGATGTCACATAATACAGTATTCCAGGGACAAATTTTGACTCACAATAGAAAACATAAAGCAATGGCCAAATGGAAATTCTGTAACTGAAAACTGTTATCTGAGATCAAATATTCCTTAGTCAAGCTAGGGATTGCATAAGAAAAGTCAATAGTCCCATTCATGTGTTGAAATCTAACTCCCCAGGATGGGAGGGAGAATTAAATGGTATGTTTTATGTGAGATAATTTGGTCATGTGGAGTCTGTCTACATAAGACCAGGGCCTTTGTCAGAGGACTAAGAGAACCCTGTCTCCTTCCAGATTGTAAAGACACACAGAGGTGCCATCCATCAATAACAAAGCTCTCAATGGATACCACATCTGCTTGTGGTTAAATTTTGAGCTTCCAGCCTACAGAATGATAAAAAAAACAAAATTCTATTGCTTAGACGTTATAATCTAAGGCATTTTTGGTGGTATAGCAGCCCAAACAGACTGAGAACTCCTTCCAATCTGAAGAACAAAAGGAGAGAAAAAAAAAAAAACTGTTCATAAATGTAGTCCTGGTGACCTCTATGACTAATAGGAATCCCAAAAAGAAAAGAGAAAGAAACAGAAGGGAAAGGTGTTTGAAGACCTCATAAATACATATGCTTGAGTTCTTGGTCCCCAGATGGTGGTGCTGTCTGGGACAGTGGCAGAACCTTGCAGAGCTGGGGTTACTAGGGGTTGGGGTTACCTTAAGGTTTCCTGTCCTGGGGTCACTTCCTCTTCCCTCTCAGCCTCCTGACTGTAGCTGCAGTGTGACCAGCCAGCCTCGTGCATATGTCACCATACCTTTCCAACCATGAGGGGATGTGTTCTCTCAAGTGATAAATCATTAAAAACCTCTCCTTCTTTAAATTGGTTTTTATCAACTATTGCTTCATAATGATGAGAAAAGTAACTAATATAGAAACTGATTCCAAGAGCAGGGCTGTTTCGGAGGTAAATGACCAACTGGTTCTTAGACCTTTGGAACTCATTAAAGGAAGGAAAGTGGAAAAATTTAGAATGCTATAAACAGAGCTAAAGGAGATGTTCTGATGGGAACTTGTAAGTTCAAAAGGATTAGAGAAAAGTTTTTTCAAGACAGGGTTTCTCTATGTAGCCTTGGCTGTCCTGGAGCTCCCTTTGTAGACCAGGCTGGCCTTGAGCTCAGAGATTCACCTGCCTCCTGCTTGCTGGGATTAAAAGTGGCGCTACCACCACCCACCCACCTACCCCCAACTTGAAATTTATTCTAAAATAATTCTTTGGTATGCATACAATTTGAATATTTGTTATAGATGGAAGCAGATTTGTACATTAATAAGAAAGATATGCTTATTCATTGTTATAAAAAGAATTATATAAAGAAAATATATAAATTTTCACTAAATATTTGATATTGCTAGATACACAGCATCTTTAGCATTTTTCAAAGCTAATTGATATTTTGATCTTTATAATCATCAATGCTGAGAATTCTGTCTTGCCTAAATACACATTTTTAAAAAATGGCAGAATGTGTTCTAGGACTATTTCAGAAATTACTGGAAATTCCAGGCTTATCTCAAGCCAAAATTCATGAATTCATGGAACTTTTTTCCTTTTCTTTTTTTTTTTTTTTTTTTAATGAAATTCAAGTCAGCAACTCAAACAGCAACTTTTTTTTCTGTGTTATTCACTCTTTTTCTCCCTTTAAGATTTTTTTTTTTTTTTTTTTTTTTTGAGATTCTAGGGCCTGGAGAGATGACTTAGCATTTATGAACATTGTCTGTTCTTCCAGAGGATCAGGGTTCAATTCCCAGCACCCACATGGTAGCTCACAACTGTCTACAATACCAGTTCCAGAGAACCTGACACACTCACATAGACATATATGCAGGCAAAACACCAACCGATACTCCTGAGATTCTAACTTAATTAAGACATTTCTCCCTTCCCTTTCCTTCTTCCAAACTCTCCTATATGCCCCTCCCTGCTCTCCTTCAAATCCATGTCCTCTTTAAAAAAGCAAAACAAACAAAAAACATAATTGTCAAACAGCAACTTTTAAAATCAAATATTCTTGTGCAATACAATCCAAAAATATCCTCCTTGATGCTGAAGAATAGAAAAATAGTGTCTTTATTTTCTAAAAATAAATCATTGTGTGTCTGTAAGAGCAGACCAATTTTTATGTGCAATAAAAACATTACTGCAGTTCACAGAGTATAATAGTCTTAAATTGGATTCAAAGTTTTTAAGGCACCATTTATTGCCATTATGTAACACGACAGTATGTGCTGTGCAAAGTGCCTGTGTTCTGTGTTCAGAGCCAAGGCTATAATGAAGATATATGCATATATATAATGCAATACAGGCTTGCACTGCCAGAAAAACATTACTCACACAATTTGCCTTTGAATTAACCTTTGGTCATTGGCTATTTGGAAACCTTTTACTGATGCCAAGTTTTCCACATTTGGTTAAGAGACCTCAATGGGATAGCAGTCCACTGTTTAAGAAGCTGTGCATTGATAACTAATTTTCCCTGAGCCTCGAGCCCCCTAGTTCCAGGTTCATTTCTTCAACTGTTTATTGAATATGCACCTATAGGTCTCTTCAATTTAGCATTCATGAAAACAAGCCTATCATCTGCCTACTTTAATGTTCTTACTCTACTTCTATGCCTACTCTACTTCCATCCTCTACTTCAGCAACCACCAAGTTGCTGAAGCAGAGCTTGAATGTACAGCAGATGCCCTCCCCCCCAACCCCCATTCACTTGCTACTGTCTTTTGTGAGCTTAGCTGTGGTTTCCCTAAAGGAAATCTTATAAAGGATCTGGGTATTTCACTAGTTATTTTTCTCATTGCTCTAACAAAATACCTGTCAAGAAACAACTAAAGGAAAGGTTGATTTTGGCTTGCAGTTCAAAGATACACAGTCCATCACTGTAGGGAAGGCTAGTAGTAGGAGCAGGAGGCAGCTGGGCACATTACATCCACAGTCAGGAAGCAGAGTGGAGAATATTTGTGAGTAGCTCACTTTCTTGTTATTCAGTTCATGGCTCCAACCACTGTATGGTGCTGCCAACACTTACGGTGAAGTCTTTCCACCTCAGTTAATCAAATATAGATAATGCCTCATAGACATGCCTGAGATTTGTTTCCATGGTGATTCTATATCCCACCAAATTCTCAATCAAGATTACCCATCGAAGCTATACTCAATTTATTGCTGAAGGGATTCCAAAGAAGAGAAGTGGGGACTTGTGGGAAGAGCCAGTCCATGAGTGCATAATCAAGCAAGGTATTGCCTTGGACAACCGGGGACTCTGGATCTGGGTGGAATGTTGTTAAGAATTGTTTTTCCGAAGGATTAGGAGATATTATACACAAGCTCCTGTCTCTCAAGTCAAAGATTATCCTATATATTGTTAGTCTCATGTATTTCCAGCTTATACATCTGCCATCATGTCTTAGATATTTCTGAAGCTATCCACCCAGGAAAAACAAGCAGAGCATAGAAGTAACAGGATAACAGAAATATGCAATCACTCTGAAGAGGTATTGCAGCTTACCTGCAAGAAGGAAGATGTTCTCAAGAGATGTTTGGGTTCTTCCTTTTAGCTGTCTATAGAAATAATGAAGCCCAAGAAACTGGAATTCTCCCAAGAGTCTCAGCCTGGGAGAAGGGAAAGGCTGAGGCCCAAGAGCCTAAATGAAGGAAAGTGTGTCTCCTGGAAAATGATTTCAGGCAATTCTGACAATTTGCCAGACCACCTTACATGAGATACTGGAACAAAGTCAGCAATGGACAACATCTTAGTAGGAACTGCTTAGATAGGCAAGCCTTCCGCTCTTTATTTAAACCAAGGCTTTATGTCAGGGCCCTCAAGCTAGACCCGGGCCAGGTGGTCCCCCTTTGATCTTTCTCAATGTGGCCACTTTGAATAAATCTGCTGGTTTTCACTGCTACTCTTTAATTGACCTATTGAGAGCAAGTGACCAAGTAGCTAAGTGGCTTGCTAGGAAGGTCAAGGTTCAGGCTCTGATTCTAATGACTCCAGTACCAATGGTTGCTAGTGCCAGGTGAGCCCAAAGAAGTGTCCCATACACTCACAAGCAACACATTCCTTTCTATGTCATTCAGCACATGATTTTTTACTCTAGCCTTACATATCTCAAATTGAACCTCAACCTTTTGTTGACCTATTGGCTGATACCAAAATAGATGTATGTTTCTACATTTTTAGAAATATGTGAATATAAAGAGAATATTTGGAAAGGAAATTCCACCTAGCCCTCCTTTTCTTCAGACCCTTAGTAATAGCTGCACATATAGACTCTGAAAAGTAGCCTTGTTAATTTTGATAACTTTCTAAGAGAAAAACAAAGGGCAAAGGAAAGTGTTGCAAACAACGAAATACTTCTCCACATAAAATAAATAGATAGATAGATAGATAGATAGATAGATACAGATAGACAGACAGATAGATATCCAATGAGGACTCGTCAAGCAGTTCCAACTATGATCTCTTCTTCCTTCTTTCCTTCCTTCCTCCCTTCCTTCCTTTCTTTCTTTCTTCCTTCCTTTCTTTCTTTCTTTCTTTCTAGTTTTTTTTTCCAAGACAGGGTTTCTTTGTTTTGCTTTGAAGCCTGTCCTGGAACTAGCTCTGTAGACCAGGCTGGCCTCAAACTCACAGAGATCCACCTGCTTCTGCCTCCCCAGTGCTGAGATTAAAGGCATGCACTGCCAACGCCCAGCTCCAACTATGACCTTTTCTTCCACAAAATTGTTCATGGAAAAGCGGGTACTTTTAGGAAGAACCACCTGTGCTGTTGGGGAGCAGGAGAAACCTGTTGTCTTTAGTAAATGATTAATATTTCTTCAAAGTTTGTTTTTGTTTTGATTAGGCTCTCCAGAGATTAAGGAACCAATCAAATGTCTGAGTCAATGTGATCTGCCCTTTCAGGGTAATGAAAAGTTAACTCCTCATTGGAACCCTAAATTCTCTACCCTGGAGGCTTTCTTTCAAGTGTAACAGGCCTTTGTCTGAAACTCCCTTGTTCTACATCTCTTCCTTTTGCAGTCCACCTCTGCATAATTCTTCCAGATTACACTAAACTTGGTCCAGAAAAGCAAAGTCACTGTGTAGTTCTTGTCAAAGCAGGTACAGTTACAGCTGATTAAGACCCTGCCTGGCACATGGACATCCTGCGTCTTGTTTTTCCTTGTTTTCCAATGGGAACTTTTTGTGCTGTACAACCCTGAGACAGAGAGACGCCTCTGTATACTTCAGGGCTGTCATTGAATGACAATTTCTTTCCACCAATTACTGTTTCTTGATTTAGTGGAGAGGCAAGCAGAATGGACCTCAGACTCCAATAACATGTCTTTGAAAAAAAAAAAAAACAAATAGGAAATGAATGACTTCCAACAGAGCATGCTCAGGAATGTGCCCATCACTATAGGTGATGATCAGTCCTTTACATACATACATAGATTTATATATGTCTATCTTTATGTATGTATGTATATAGAGGAGGGATCTTAACCTACACACACACACACACACACACACACACACACACACACAGAGAGAGAGAGAGAGAGAGAGAGAGAGAGAGAGAGAGAAATTGCTTTTCTTAGTGAGTCACTGCTTCAGTGGACTACTATCTCCAGAACTCTCCTTACTTGCTACAAGTAGCAAACTTGATTGTATTTATTGGATTCCTATCAACAAAGATAAGAATCTATTGTATTTGGTTACACAATTAGAACATTTCAGTGTATATTAGACAACATGAATAGATATGAAGATGAAAAGTTCTAACAGAGAGGAAAAATAATTTTCAAGAATGTGTGGGAAATTAAATTTGAGTCTCAACATAGAAAATCCAAAACTAAAATTATAAAGATAAAGAAAGGAATTGGTACTATTTATATGATCACTATAAATTATTGAGTAGATATAGACACCATGCTATGGGAAATAACAAGAGAAATTATCCAGCACTAGAAACTCCTATTGATGTGGATGGATTTGGGTGTGTGGTTGAGACAAGGTCTTACTTTGTAGCCTAGGCTGGCCTTAAACTGGATGGATATTTTAAATTTTTCCATATTCCTGCTCTCATATTTTCATGACTTCCTGGCCTTTGTAGGGTAAGTCCTTCAGAACATCAATTAATCTCAGCAGCTTCAAGGAATGGTCTATTTGACAAAATGAAAATAGCAACTGGGTCAAAAGTTCAGCATCTCACCTCCAAACACTGGGCACTGCTTCAGAAACACAGGTTTGGGGATGTGTATTTCTTGAAATGGAGACATAGGAAGTTGGAGAGGCAGACTCTCTAACTGTAATACTTGGTGAGTAGGAGGGTAAAGAGCTACAGTGTCTAACATGGTAACTGCTAAGTTCTTGTGGCTATTGGTACTTAAAAATGACTCTTGAAAGTTGAGGTGAGCTGAACATATAAATTATACAACAGATTTCAAAGACCTCATGAGAAAATAGTGAAACATCTCATTAACTTTTACATAATAATATGATAAAATGATAATTTTTATATTCTTTGGTTAAAAACAAAATGCATTACTAAAACCAATGATCACTGACAAAGGAACAAAGAAATCAAATTGGCCAGATGGTCAAGAGTGTTGGGAAATAAGCAGTTGGAAAGTTAAGCACAATATGGAACATTCCCTGATTTAAATTTGAATAATTACACCAAGGGAAGTGAGTATTCAGCCATTAAAGAGCTATACCACTATGTATTCTAAGATCGTTCTGGCAGCCATTTTTATTTATTTATTTTTCTTATTTTACATATGGATCCCAGTTCCTCCTCCCTCCCTCACTCTCTCCCACCTTCCCATGCCCCCCTCTCGCATCCCCCTCTACCCCCTACTGCACAGGGAGGGTGACTGACCCCAACTGACAATTTGAGCAACAGCGGAAAGGCTACCATAAATGCCCTTCCCTGATAATGAGATTCATGACTAACTTATCCACCATCACAGAGCCCTCATCTAGTCGCTGATGGAAACAGAAGCAGACATTGGCAGCCATATTTTTTAAAGAGGTAGAGACAGAACTAGAAAGAGTTCCTTTGGTTTAGCAATACAGAGGTCTGTGTGAGTCAGAAGCATCTGTTTGACATGGTAGCACAGAAACAAGACACTGAGTTGCAGAATGGCAGAAAAAAAGAATGAAGAGAAAACTGACACATCTGTGGGGTTTCCTGGCGAGGACTGTGACTATCACTCTCTAGAAGGTAACATCCCTTAGACCTACTGCATAGAAAGAATGGGTGCCTCAGAAATAAACAGTAAGTGTAATTCAGCAGTCATGTTTTTATTTTAAAATTAATATGTTGTTGAGCCAAAAGTCAGTAAATAGTATTCACTCATATGCAAAAATGGACTAATGTCATATTGGGTATAGCAGAATAAAACGAGACAATTGGCAGCTCCTACTAGAAACATAATCTCTCACCAACTTCAACTTTAGAGCTTGGACATAATAAAATCAATGAAAACTGCTGATAATAAGTTCATCTGATTCCTCGGGTAAAACATTTCAATGACATTGCTAACTAGCCTTAAGAAATATTATAAGATTATAGTTTTACTTTAACTCATTCTCATGAGTTATAGCAAATCAGATAATTAAGCTTCAGGAGTTTTGAGAGGCGCTAGGGAGATGGCTCAGTGGCCAGGAACACTTACTCTGCAAACATGGACTTGAGTTTGAATTCCCAGCACTCACACACTGAAAAGCTAACCATGGCTCTAGGGTTGTGGGGTGGTGACAAGTAAACTCCAAGAGCTCACTGGCCAGTCAGCCTAGCCAAAATGGTGAGCTTCCTGCTCAGTGAGAGACTCTCTCAAAGAAACAACATGGAAAGAGGAAAGAGGAAAAGATACCAAATGTCATTTGATCTCTACATGTGTGACCAAGGCTATGATCAACTGCCTGCAGCCTTCAAATCTCATAGCAAAACTAATCTCCAGGCTAAAGAGTTGAATACACAGGTCTTTTGACTTCTATACTGGTTCTACAGGAGCCCCTAGGGGAGTTCCAAACAAATTTAAGGCTAGAAACCAAATAGCCGCAGAATTCAAATTGACTGTATCTTGATGGTTAACAATAAATAAGAATGTAGAATAATCAACAAAGATTTATCAGTTATACCATAAATGTTCTTAAACAAGTATCTAGCTAGCTGGATATTACCAGCCAAATGGCTTGGGAGAACAGGATCACACTTAATATTTAGAGAAAAAGATGGGTATGTGGATTATACTTGGTGGGAGTTGCCGTAATTTTATTTATTGCCATAATTTTCCCCACTATACAGTTCCTATTGGAACAATTGCAAAGGCTCTCTAGTGCTAAATTAAGAATAAATGATCCTTCCAGTCTGTGAAATGATGGTTTGGAAAGTGGAAATGAGTAAGTGAATGACCTCAGTCCTTACCTCACCTGTGACAGTCATGGGAATCATGATTGTAGTTGCATGCTACTTGATGCTATGCACACAAATTTGCCCAACAACTAATAAAAACATTGGTAACAGCCAACATGTCTAGATCTTACCATATATTACTGACGAGTATCACAGGACAGGAAACTCAAAAAATGTTAATTTAGTTTGAACAAACAAAGGTGTGTTGCAAAAGACTAGAAGATTGTGGAAAATATAAACAAAATGTGCTGTCTTTTTTTTTTTAAAATCAAGGATTAAATAAGACATAACTCAACAAATTTCTTCACTTTTTTTTTTTTAAGAAAATACTTAGTGGAAATTCATATTCCTCTAGCACTTCTTGAAATCAAAATGTATGCTCAAGTTTTCCTTTTTTGCTCAAAACTGTGTTGTGATACCAACTGCATGGCTTTGAATCAACCAGTCACATGAGAATATGGGGCCCAGCTCTAGCCACTCAGAGTTAGGCCCAGAATCCCTTCCCATTAGTACTAAAAACTGAGTTGGCCTCTTGTTGGGTGTGCTTGCCTGCCTTCTTGATGTGACTGTACACCCTTCTTTGGGTGTAAAACTTTTTGCCTTACCAGAAGCTTTGGATTATGTGGTCATTTTCTTGAGACCCTGGATCCATTTCTTATATATTCAATACTGGCAACTGAAGCTGCAGCCTCATGAATGCCAGATATGGGGATATATCCCCATATCTCTTTAACTTTTTATTTTGAGATAGGATTTTACTAAGTTGCCCAGACTGGCCTTGAACTTAACTGTGTAGCCTTCCCTGGCTTTGAACTTGTGAGTCTCATGTCTCAGCTTTTCAAGTATCTGGGATTATAGACTTGTGTTTCCAGATCTGAATTTTTCTTAAAACTTTACATACCTCTCTCTGTCTCTCTGTCTCTCTGTCTCTCTCTGTCTCTCTGTCTCTTCTCTCTCTCTCTCTCTCTCTCTCTCTCTCTCTCTCTCTCTCTCTCTGTGTGTGTGTGTGTGTGTGTGTGTGTGTGTGTGTGTATGTGTTCCAAATTTTCTAAATTCCCACCATGTAAAACTTGATGACTCAATACAACCTTTTGGGGTCTATTTAATGTTGCTTGTATGTGTGTGATTTTGGGACTGACTACTTGGCATTAGAAAACTCATTAGGGAAGACTAATTCTCCCTGTCAGCAGTCATTATCTAGCAGCTAAAGTTACTCCAATTTTTGGTCAGAGCAATCATCCTGGAGGTCAGTCCTGTCAGCAACTTGAATCTGTTAAAACATTCCAGGAATTCCAGGAAGGCAAGACCTGGGGTGTTATCTCGCTTCTGTAGAGATGAATGTCTGCAGGAATCACAACCCTACGAATGTATTGTGCCTTTTGCCTTTAAAACACCCCCCACCCTACTCCAGCCAGGACCACAGCCAGATCTGACCAAGGAGACGGTGAACTGTGGTCGGTTGCAACTTAAATAAAATTCAGCTGACTAAAATCTCCATAGAGTCCAGGTGGTCTTTTGGCGTTCTCAAACTTCATAACAATTTGTTTATTGCCTGTAGTTCTTTGTCCAAGGGTGAGATTTCCCCCTTCCATGTTAGCATGTCTATCGATACCTCCATTGCTCAGATCTTGTGTATACAGCCATTTCCAGGAGAGACTGTTTCACAGTGTGGGAGACACAAAGGTCCTTGTGCTTGCAGAAAAGCATTAGGGAAACCATGATAGCTGAGAGCTTCCCACACACACACACACACACACTCAGGAGAGATACCACCCCTCCTAACAACAGGCAAGGGAGAACTGACTCTGATGTCATGGGCAAAGGGGAGATGGCTTCACCCCTCACCTGTAGTTGGTACACCCTAACATGTATCCCATCTAGGACCCACTGGAGCTCGTGAAGTGACTGGTCCTGTGTAATGATGCCCACAGGATCTCCATGATTTGGAGCAGTGGCAGTCTATCCAAGAGGTATTTTGGTGAGAATCCAGTGATGGTGTATCAGAGACCAGAGACCTTGAACCAGACTAATTACTCATTTGCAAGTAAAGCTGACTGAATAAAAGGGTGACACACCACAGCTCTTGATGTCAACAGGATGAATGCAGAAGTGTTGTAGAGGCGAGAAAGATGGAAAAGGCGAAGAGTTTTGTTTTGTCTTTTTGTTTGTTTGCTTGTTTTGTTTTGATTTTTTAAAATTTTATTTTGGGGGGACACTACAGGGGTGAGGAAGGATATGGAAGGGCTAGAAGGTGGGCAGTATTGGGGTGAATGATGTAAAATTTCCAAATATTCAATAAAGAAATTATATTAAATAAAGAATTTAGAATACAAGGTAAAATTATGTTGGTCTAGTAAAGTAGTAGTAGTAAAGTTCTCTAAAATCATGATCTCACTAACCCAGATAGTGTAAGACCCGTGAGAGCGTGGTCCCTCGCGCTCCCAATCAGGAAAGGTGGCCCCTCCAAATCACTCACGAGAAGCAGTCTTGATGCAAACGCATAAGGTTCTTTATATTCCAGTATACTGGGGCCATCAGCCATACGCCATGCACAGAATTGAGACAGCTTTTATAGGGTTACAGCAAAGCCCTCGCATCGTGAACCTCGTAGCATCCAGTGCGGACCAATTACTTTAAAGTATTCAACTCCACCCTTAGCCCAGGAAGTCTGCTTTCGCACAGGCTTCTGGGTGTTCATTCACTGCCGTAAACATTAAAGTAGGTGACCGTCAGCTTGGGATTTAAGATTCCCTGCTTCCTGGGTTTTCTGGGGAATTAGGCTAAATTTTTCCATCCTATCAGTAGTTGACTAGGTTCACAGGACCAAGCATAGTTTTTCTCCTGTTGAGTGAGTCTTAGGTCTAATTAGAGAGCTATTGGTTACTGCCAGGACATGAGGGATAGCTGAGCATTGTAGTTCACATACATCACAGCTGGGTAGGACTACTGATTGTTTTTCCACTGTTGGCAGCTTCCATAGTAACAGTCATGTCCAGTGGCCAATCTGATGAAGTAAATGCCTCAACTAAGGTTCTCTCTTCCCAGGTGTACCAAATTGACAACCATTATTAGCAATCACGTTTTACGATTGTTAATCATCAAACACTTAACACTCTTAGGGTCTTTCTACCACAGAGCTTACACAGTTCAAGTCAAGTTGCTACTTGACTAGAAGCTTTCCTGGTTTTGTTCTTCCCCCTTTATTCTTCTTTCTCAAGACAAGCTCTTACACAAAATGTATCTTTATCAAAAACATTCTTTTCTCTTTTTATACCTTTAACCTCATGCTATATAACCTTCTTAATTCTCTCTCGTACTAACTTACTATTTCTAATTTCATTTCCCTAAAACTAGTTGAATGGAAATTACACACAAGGCACATTGTATCAAACTAAGATTACTATACACATATTTTTAACTACCAATTTTTTTTTTCCTGTTGCAAGTCGCAAGACAATCTTGTCTTCATTTGAATTATCACAAGAATGGTCTTAGATCCTGGGAAATAGAAAAAGTCACATTATCAAAATGACCTTGAGGGGACATATTTAGTAGAGATGGGATAGTACACAGAGACCCAAAAATCTCTACATGTTAACCCTGTAATTTCCATTTTAGATGACAAAAGACATCCATTAATTTTTTTAATCCACATCCAAAGTTATGAGGGATATTATTTATTTATTGTCTTATTTTTAAGTAGGGATAATCTCTCTTGAAATGACCCTTATCCCTTCATTTATAACATGGTTTTCCTTCTCTTTGCAATCTTTTTTCTGTTCTTCTGACATTCAGTCTTCTGTATCACCCTTTCTGGTTTCTGTACATTTTATATTCTAGGACTGGCTACTGATTTTATAATCCTTCTTATGTTTCCAAGATCCCACATGTAGCCCTCTTGAATCTCACTCTTATTATTCCATGAGGGTTACTGGTTGGGGAAATCTTTTTTGTTTTTACTCTTGTCATTATACCCTATCTAGGAAGATATCTTCTTTTCCCAATAGCCTTAGTGACCCTTCAGTTTCTTCATTAGAGAAAAAAATTCTCATATTGATAACAGCTTGGGTCAGGAATTGGGTTGGGACCCAATGAATTGATCCAACTGCCACTCACCACCCTTGGATTCTTTATCAGAGGCCTCAGTTGCCTTATTAGACTTGGGACCTCTGAACTGAAGAGGAGAGGGCTGACAGATCCCATTTTTCTCTCCAATGCAGGAGAATACCCCTAAGTTGGAGCCTTTATTAAGGGGGTTCGTCTGTTGAGAAGGGAAGGTTTGGGGTATCTTTCTGGTATTTTTTTTTAAGGTTTTGGTGTAGTTTTGTTTTTAATCTGGGAAGAATCAAGAGCTGCTGGGACTGAAGCTGAAGCTGGTGGTTCTGCTGGGGCTCTTGGCAGAGGAGGAGGAAGGCAACCAAGAAAGCCCGTTTAGAAGACAGACTTTCCTGTTTTGGTTTACTTTGTTGCTGCTGTTGTTTCAGAGAAAAGAGGATCATTCACCCCTTTCTCCAGAAAAGAGCATATCCTATCTCCTGCTGACTCATGGGGCTCTTGTCATTAATATACTCTATGGGAAATTGACCCAACCTTCAGCTACTGTTTTTCTCTTTTGTTCAGGATTTATCTCAATACTGGAGCACGTACCCCCAGAGGGCTATCTGGGGATGTTCTGTTGTTTGTTACTTGTCTAAGATCTTTTCTCCTTCCTATTACCAGAAGAGGAAGCCTGGCTTTCAATTCCTATCTTGTGTTTGTGATGTCTTGATCATGGGCTTGACTGCACCGCTCCATGTCATATCTGAAAAATCTTTGGAAATTATCCTGGCTACTGGTGAGTTGTTGTAAACCCTCGACTAGGTTGCTCTAGACAGAGTCTAAGAGAGCCTGCCACCTTAAGCCATATGAAGGCATCTCCAGATCAGCCCATCTTAGGTTCCAAGCAGAGGCTTTTTGTGTTTCTGTCAGAATCACTTCACCAGCAGCAGGCAGGCTGGGAGCACAGGGTGGGAGTCCACACCCCATGCATATTTGAATACACATCTCATTCACATTCACACAGGGTGCTTCCACCACCAAAGCAGCCAAGACTGAAGTGGTCTAGTTTTTTCGGTCTAGTTTTTTCTCTTGGCTTGGGGGTCATCTTCCCAGAATCCCGACATTTGTTGTAATGGACCATCAGAGGAAGACCCTTCCTTCATTTCCCCCTTTCTCTGCCCTTGCTGGGTTTCTCACTTCTCAGCATTGGAGGTTTCTTGTGTCCCCTGCATCTTTTGTCTTCCATTTTGGGAGTAATCATGGGAGATTCCCACTCAGTCACATCTTCTGAAAATTTCCAACCATTAAAGGCACTTTCTAGACCAATTTTCTTACCTTAGTTCTGGAAGAAGTTAACTGTTACCTTTGTGATTGTTTGGAGCCCTTATCTCTTTGCATTGCTGACTTACATTTGATTTGGGGTTTCCATTAGTTCTAGGGACAGGGAATGTCTAAAAAGCCAGGGCCACCACAACAAAACAGAAAGGGAATCGGTCCTCAAGACTGTCAGTCATGAAGAGGAGAGCCCCATGTTTGGTACCAAGCTATAAAATGTGGGTCTGGAGAGGTCTCAAGAAAATGACCACACAATCCAAAAGATTGTGGCAAAAGTAAAAAGCCTCACTTCTGCAGAAGGGAATGTGGCTGTGCCAGATGGAGCTGGCAAGCACACCCAGTAGGCCCTAATGCAGAGGAGTGTAGTGCCTCACTCTGAGCAGCCTCACATTCTTATGTGAATGGCTGATTTAAGGCAACACAGCTGATAAGCAGCTAAGCAGCGTACGATTCTGAGCATAAAGTGAAACACTGAGCATGTGTTTTGATTAAAAAAAAAAAAAAAATTGAAACTAAAGGAATTTTAATCTCTGCCAAATGATTTCTTAAAAAACAAACAAAAAAAACCCACTTTTAGAATTGGAGTTTTGTCTTAACCCTTTCATAGAAAAGACAGCACACTATGTTTACATTTCCAACAAAAGGAGGGAAAGTTTGAAGAAATTCACCCAGACATAGTAGCTTGCTTGCACCTGCACTCCAGCTACTCAGGAGACTCAAGCAAAATCGCTTTAGCTCAAGAATTCGAGGCCACCCTGAGCAACAAGGAGAAACTGTATGTCCACAGGAGGAACGTAAGATTTTAACCACATTTTGATTAGATTTCAGGCCCACTCCAAGAATGGAACCCATACGTGACATACATAAAGTAGCCAAAAACCTGAGACTAGGTAGGTCATGGGCTCTAGGGGAGGACCTATTACTCTGCTAAAGAAACATAACAATAAAATGACTCCTAGTGACATTTTGCTATACCCATAGCTCAGAGCATTGCTCATCCCTCGTCTGGGAAGCATCTTTCATCAGTGGATGGTAATCAACAGAGACCCACAGCTGAATGAGAGAGAGAGAGAGAGAGAGAGAGAGAGAGAGAGAGAGAGAGAGAGAGAGAGAGAGAGAGAGAGAGATCAGAGCACTCAGTCCTGAATGAAAGGGATATCTTCATCAAATCCCTCCACTCAAGGCTCAGGAATCTATATGGAAGAGGACACAAAATGATTGTAAAAGCCAGAGGTGGATGATGCCAGGGAAACAGCTCCCACACACAGCAGGTCTGATAGACATATGAGCTCACAGAGACTGTGTGGGACAGCACATGCAAGCCCTGCACAGCTTCAAACCAGACAAAACCCCAGCACTGAGAGGTGGACACAAAAATCCCAAGAAGCTGTTTGTTATTGATACCTGCTGGGAAAGGGAAAATCAGTTTTCTGCACCAGAGTGTCACTGGGTATATCAACAACACTCTAGGGAAGACGGGCAAGAGAAAGACATGTTCTTTCATTCCAAAGATAAATAAAGTATAAGAGGATGTAGTCATCAGGGAGTGACAGAATTCCTCTGTTGCAGTCACAACAATCATGGGTAGGTAGACCCAACAAGTTCAGGTCTCCAGCTCATCACTTTGGAGACTGCTTTGACTCGGTTTTCTGTCCTTTCTGTTACTTCTCTATGGTAGGGAAGGAACCAGGCAGGAAAAAAAAAAAAGAATCTCCAGTGAACTTCTGAAGAAGAGATCTAAAGGCAGCTTATTTGTTGAATTCAGGGTTATATTCCTTTCCTATTGCTCATAGCCACCTTAAATTTCTGGCTGTTAGTCAGGCATGGTGGCTCATGCCTTTAATCCCAGCACTATGGAGGAAGAGGTAGGCACATTTCTGAACTTGAGGCCAGCCTGGTCTCCAGAGTGAGTTTCAGGACAGCCAGGGCTTCACAGAGAAGCCCTGTCTTTAAAAAAAAAAAAAAAAAAAAAAAAAATCTGGCTTACAGGGCTTGATGGTTAAGAGCATTGACTGCTCTCTCTCAGACAACCCAGGCTCACTTCCCAGTACTCACCTAGTAGATTACAGCCATGCTTAACTCCAGTTCCAAGGGGTCTGGTGCCCTCTTTTGATCCCTGTGGACACAAGGCACAGCCCTTGGCGTGGTCATTCCTGCCTTCAGGCCAAACACCCACACACAAATAAATAAATTAATAAAATATAATTCTAGTTACCATCACAACCTTTCTACAATTGCCTAGGTTCAAATTTCACTCTTTCCTCCAATCCTGCTCGGGTAATCCCAGCCCAATCAAGACAGCATCCATGACCAGACTTCAAAAAGTAAAAGCCCACATGTAAACATCATGCCTCACACCCTCAGACTTCACTTAGATGCTCATCTCAACTTCTACCCTCCTCCTCTTGCCTTCTCTTAGAATGGAGAAAGCAAAAGAGAAAATGGAATGGGCTGTTGGTAGGTTAGTTGGGCTTCTCTAGAGGGACAGAACTGAGAGAATGAGTGAATATACAGTAAAAGCAGATTTCTTACATTGGCTTTCATGATACAGTTAGAGTTGTCTGAATCCTGTAGCTGTGCAGTTCTTGAGCCTGGATTCCCCAGCTGTCCCAACCTGACACTGAAGGCCAGTGGGATTCCTTTAGCCATTGGTCTCAGTTGCCATGAGAAGCCTGGAGACGCTGGGTTCTGTTATCAGTGAAGGAATGCAGTGTGCAGCTTCAGTCACAGAGTAGATGGACTCACAGATGAGATACAAAGAAAGACAAGCAGGCAAAAAGCAAAATGCTTTCTCTCCGACCTTTTATCTGGCGGCTACTGCCAGAAAATACTGCCTATGTGTAGAATGGGTCTTCCCACTCCAAATAACCTGACCTAGAAAATCTCGTACAGATGTGCCTAGTGACTTTCCTATTAATTGATCCCAAATCTACTCAGACTGGCCACCACGATTAATCACCACAGGCCTGGTGTGGTGGCACAAACCTTTAATCCCAGCAGCTGGGAGGCTGAGGTGGCTGGATTTCTTTGAGTTTAGGGCCAGCTTGGTTTGCATAGTGAAATCCTGTCTCAAAACAAGTTAATTGTCACGAGGGACAGAGAAATGAACTAAAGATAGGAGTAAGAACGTGGTCTCTGGGAAGGACGTAGATATTGAAGACTCAGTTCTCTAGAACTCAGGGGAAAAGGAGACGGTGTGCCATCGATGGCTCCACGGCCTTGCCCTGTGGTCACTCCTCCCTGAGTCTCAAGAGCCCTTTGCCAGTAGCACCCTGCATAACTGGTAGTTTCAGGAGACTCCCCGTGGCTCTCAAGACAGAAGAATTCATCCACATGGAATGTGATGAAAACCTGAGGTTTCTGGCTTGAGAAAAATGTCACTCAGATTTTCTCTCTTAGCTCGTGTATTTAATCTTTCTGATGGTAATGTAAGAGACAGGGACAAAGCACAGAGATTCCCACAGAAGGGTGCATTATTTTCATTTCCCCAACCCACATCATCTAGCACTTCCTTCGCATTCGCGTGCATTCATTTTAGCCTTGTGCTCTTTCCGAATTCCCTGACACACATGACACGCTGACCACTTCCTATTTGTTTGTGAACCACTCAGCAAACGTTTAATGAGCCTCTGTTGCTATTCTGGGAACCGGGAACAGAATAGACTCAAGCAGAACTCTATCCTCATTCCCATATGTAACAAGCAAACAGTAGATTTATCTTAAAGAAAATGCAAATGATTTGTATAGCCTCCCTGAGTTTGTGTGCTTATTGGAGATTTGTTTCTGTGTTAATTTATTATGGTCAATAGGATACACAGTTATTCCAATTTTCCTGATTTTGTTAAGATTTGTGTTCCTGGATGCCTTCTATTTTAAAGATGCTCCCACAGGCTAATTAGAGTCTATATTCTTTGGAGGAAGGTTTGAATTCATCAAAACGTACCTTTGGAGTTTTATTACTTTACATCTTTACATACTAGATATATTAGTGTGATATACAGCATTCTAATTTCACAGCAAATGAGATTTTAAATTAAACAAGATATTTACTTACTTCTTGGTCAGTAAAACCCCTGGTTTATACCCAAACTTAGTGGCATCCCCTGTGAATTAAATTCTGGATGAGCCTCTTGTGACTGGGTAAATGAGAGCTAAAAGTGATCTGGTATACCTGGAGACCGTGGACCTGGAGAGTGGCGCTTCCCATGATGGGAAAGGCCCAGAGCATAATGACAGTGACCTCAGAGCCAACAGCTGACTTTGCCAGAGAACCCTGAGCCATTATTCTCCTGTGTGGTTAAGAGCAGATTTTATATGACAATTAGAGGGTCTCCAACCAGGGAAGTATATGCCCAAAGAAGTTGACCTTTGGGGTGGACTAAGGGAGGTTCCTGGTAAACAGAACCAGCACTGCCTTTTGTGTGTGGTATTGTGTTGTTGTCCATCTGTCCGTCCGTTGTCTCCCCCCCACACACACACACTGCAACTTTGGACCTAACAATAAGGACCAGTAGATTCATAACAGAAAGTAGGGACTATTCAAGGGAACTAGGCATCTGGCTTTTTATTTTGTTGTTTTCTCACTTTGCATTTAAGAAGGAAGTTAGACACCTGGAAGAAAGTGGTTGTAAGCTTTTCTACCTGCTCACACATGTCAAGCCCAGAAGAAACGGAGACTCTTAGGAGATTGCTAAGCTTCCCAGCAGGCAACATCACAGCTAAACTTTCTGCAAAATGAACAAAATGGCTAGTGCATGAAATAGGTGCCCTCTATAGAGTCTTCAAAAAGACATTTGAAGGGGGTCTCATTTATCTGGTCTTCTTAATCTGGAAAAGAAATCTCCATGAGAACAACAAGGCTGAGTTACATAATCATGGCTACTTCGAATGCCAAACTTTCAAAGCAAGCTCTTTGTAGCCCAGAGCAACACTACTACTAATTCCACAGCTCATCTGTGAAGGTATTCAGTCCAAACTGGAAAACAAGAATGGCCATTTGTATTAAGATCCCCATGGCCCCAGCTGGACTGAACCAGGAGCACGCGTAGGCATGTACTCCTCCACTTAACTCCCTTTCCAGCGCTATAAAAGATTTGGTAACCATGTTTACACACTGAAGACAAAGACTGAGGCTGTCACCTCAGTCATGATCTACTTTCTAAGATTCCTCACATTCAGGCTTGAGCTACTGTTATCACTACTGCAATAAATTACGACTCCATGAGGATTTCCTCATCGCTTGGCCTGTTCCTGACTCTACTGGAGACAATGTAAACTCTGGTTAGTTCCCAGTATGTGGAAATCGTTCAGGCGCTCTCAAGAAATTTATATTTGTTTACTTGAAGAGAGGGAAGAATGTCATTTTATTGTGACCTTGAAAGACGTTGGATATGAATTTTCATATGTGACATTATGAAATGAGGCTAATGAGAAAAGGCCTGTGCTTATTAAGGGTCATTTTTAAAAAGGAGTTTCCTTTTAAAATGAACCATTGCTTGCAGATTTACTGACTAGTCTAACTCCTGTGCTACTCCTCTCACAAGTCTGCATCTTATGACCACACCCTCTGGCCTGCCTTTAGGTCTCCCTTGTATCTCCCTTCATCGGTGCGCCATGACACTCCCTATGTCTACTCCAGCAACGAGTACATGTATGAAGACTTCCCTAGAGGCTGAACTCAGGGCTCATGCATGCACTATGTCAATTAAGCTGTATCTGGTCCAATGTAGACATTATTCTAACATAAAAAAAAAATATAGACAAAGAAATGTAAGGGTATAGAGATAAAAATATGTAAAACCCCAAAATACCAAGATTAAGAGTGTTTTGTACAGTTTAGACCCAGTAAACCTACTTTAGTACTTGGAAAATCTGTACTGAATTATTTATGTAGGTGGATTTTCTATGTGTCTCGGCAGCTGCTTCCAAATAACCACAAAGAGGCTTACTATGAATTATAAAGACGTGGCTTGTGGCTTGTTACTTCATTTTCTGTGTCCTGCTTCCTCCTTGTCTGGCTGGTGACTTCTCAGACTCCACACTTCTCCGCCCCAGCAATCTCTCTGCTCCGAAAATCCTGCCTAGTTATTGGCCAATCAGCTCTTTATTAACAATGAGAGCAATACATTTTCACAGTGTACACGTTATTCCACAGCAAATTTAAACCATCACTCAGTCAAGATACCTGGGATTAATTTGCATAGAAATTATGCAATTTCTATGATTCCATATTTCTATAAGAACTAAATTCTATGAATTAATTTAGTTTTTAGAAGTAGTAGAGAATAACATAGAAAATCATGCAAACAAACAAAAACCCAAGCCTAAAACCATAATAAAAATTCAATGCTTTCTACTATAAGTATATGGATAAGGAATCTAAATATTGTAGGTGTATGGGAAATATTCATCCCTTTACTTCTCATTTATCCCTATTCAAACGACAACTCTACTTTTTCTAAGTTTTGCTTTGCTTTTAGCAATGGGAGTCAGGTGGATTGAACTTGGACTTTGAAGGCAAACAGACTGAATCAAATTCTGATTCTGTTCACTAGTGTGCCTCATCAGGCTTCCCAACTGAGCCTTCCCCTCCTCGGTAGAATGGAGTAGCATCTTATGGTACCTTCTTAACCTTCTTCCTAACTGTACATACCAGGAAACTCCTCTCTCTTCCCTCCCAGCACTACACCTAATTCTTTTGTTTGAGGAAGGTTCTTGCTGTGTAGTACAGCCTGACCTTAAACTTTAAATCTTCCTTATTCAACCTTTGGAGTGCTCCAGTAAGGCCACAGAGTATGTTCACTGCAAAGGCTGTTGCTGCCCACAACAATCTATGACCAGATCGGGGAGATAGTGTTATCCAATGGGCTGTTTTGTCATCCCTGGGATAGAGGTCAGCATAGGAGTACCTTGAGATACTCAGGTCACAATCTTTGGGCATTTTAGTTATTTGGTTTGTAGAATGAAACACATATAAAATTGTCCAAACATAATTAATGAATAATGTCTTAGTTCCCCATCCTTGTTCAGATCAAAGACAAACAGGCAAATTGCTCACTTGGTACCCATCTTCATGTCCAAATATTTCTTCAAAGTGGTGAGTGTGTGTGTGTGTGTGAGAGAGAGAGATTGAGAGAGAGAGAGAGAGAGAGAGAGAGAGAGAGAGAGAGAGAGAGAGAGAGAGAGAGAAGGAGGGATACAATCATTTTATATTCTTCTCAGTTAATCATCTTGATGACCTTAGAAGACCTTGCAATACTGAAGGAAAAGTACCATTGACAATTGTGTGTGTGTGTGTGTGTGTGTGTGTGTGTGTGTGTGTGTGTGTGTGTGCATAATACTGACCTACATTTCTCAATCTGATGCTTGGTCCTACTGATCTTGTAAACTGGATTATTGTTGTGGAGCTGTCTTGTAGGATGAACTGCCTTTAGGTGATTGCAGTTTTTTTCTGTAAGAATTTATTACATTTAAGTCTACAATGAAATAAGTGGCAAAAGGCATAGTGTGTGGGAAAATAACTTATGTACAATTATGTTATTATTTTGGCTTTTAGAAATTGGTCTTATCTAAACACAGTTGCTCAATGTTTATTACATTTGCCTTTACACATACATGTAATTATTATTTGACCTTTTCAAATCTTATCATCTTCATAAAATAGGATGTTGTGTTCCAGGCCTAATTGTTTGAATATATCCAATCTAGAATGAAGTGTGCATAAATTTATATGAATTCAAGTACATGAGATAGGAGGTAAAGAGTAGAATCTAAAATTTGGCACCTGGCCTACTTAACCATGGCATTATCCATGCCAGTCATTGTGAAACAGTTTGTTTACATAAGCATAGTTTTGTTTTTAGTTTTTAAATGGAAAGTTCCATGATTTAAAATATCTAGTAACTGGAAATGGCTGGGCAGTGGTGGCCCATGCCTTAAATCCAGCACTTGGGAGGCAGAGGCAAGTAGATCTCTGACTTCTCAGCCAGCCTGCTCTACATAGCAAGTTCCAGTACAGCCAGGACTGTTATATATAGAAACCCTGTCTTGAATAAAAACAAAACAACCCAAACAAACAAACAAACAAACAAAGAAACCCTAGTAACTTAGACTTTAACACACAAGGATTATAAATGCATGGAATCCCCACTTTCAGAACAAAGGAAAGGACTTTTGTCTGGAACCAACCCAGTCCCACTCTTTCCCCCTCTCCCTGGGCCCCATGTTTATCACTGAAACTACCCTTTACATCCTTCTATCAGATCGATAGATAAGACAGACAGGATAAATAGACAGAAGACAGATAGACAGCAACATTAAGAGCTACAAGATTAGCCACATAGTGACACCAATTATAGAGAATGTTATGTGCTCCATTACATCTGCTTTCCTGGTGTTGGGAATTGTCACAATAAAAGGTTATTTCTTAACCGTTAAGTCCTAGGTGCAGATTTGGACCTACCTGCCCCAACCCATCATCTTGGCACCTGTATCTCTCCTCCAGCATCTCATTAGGTAGAGAATGATAATACAG
The DNA here is from genome assembly GCA_030556225.1 of Cricetiscus sungorus. Classification (NCBI taxonomy): domain Eukaryota; kingdom Metazoa; phylum Chordata; class Mammalia; order Rodentia; family Cricetidae; genus Cricetiscus; species Cricetiscus sungorus. The sequence goes on along the minus strand of JANBXA010000740.1, from coordinate 2,506,165 downwards.
GGAGTTCACCTATGTGTTCAGCACCCCACCCATCATGTCCACAGAGAACTTGCTTCTAAAAGTATGTCTTGCTCCCACATCTACAATTTCCTACCGTCCTTCTTCACTTACTGATCTAACTACATGAAAACAAGTACATTTCTGTTTTCTCAAAAATCTAAATAAACTAAAAAAGGAAGTAGAGTGTGTGACTTGAGCACATCAGAAGTAGAGGCAGGAGGGTCAGGAGTTCAAGGCTATCTTTGACTAATCAGTAAATCTGAGGCCAGCCCGAGCCACTGGAAACCCTGTCTCAAACAACAAAACACATCACAAGAGCTTTGCATTTTCATTAAAATAGTAGCACATCTCAACGATATGACCTTGAATACTACACAGTGCAAAAATATCCGCCATGTCTTCGACTCTTTTAGTACTGGCATCAGAGAAATGTTTAGGATGAAGGGAAACCTAATCTCCAGACTCATAACAGGTGAGAAGAAAAAGGTCCCTTGACAGTAAACGCATCCTGCCAATCTGTGAAATCCTGTCCCTAAGGCCTCTTCGACACCTCCCTGGGTCTGAACAAATGGCAAGTATCATTCAAATGGAAGGCAAGAGCCAAACCCCCTCCACACCATTTGTACTTAGCTACCATGTGCACTGAAGGAATGGCTGTTTGCACCAATTAAGAAACTTAAGACACCGCTTGAAGCTCTTGCCTAGGAAACGTGAAAGCTTTGGAGAAAGGGTGTGTCAAAGTAAGTGTGCATGGTAACTGGTATCACACCCGGAATCCCACAGAGGGCTGCCTCGGGCCTCACCTAGGCTGTGCTACAGTGCTGCAGCAGAGAGCAAAGGAGGCTGAAGTCACAGTTCAGATCCCCACAGGTGCAGCTGGCACATTGCGCCTCAGCGGCCTCACTGAAATAAAACCTGGTAGCTAGGTCCATTCTCCGCCTTTCCCCATGGAACTGAAGTGTGTGGCATAAGCAGATGCAGCACAGGGCAACTTATTAAAATCCACTGGAGGACATTAGGCACTAGCCCTGACTCAGGGGAGCTTGAGTCCCCAGGGCACCGCGCCTCCGCTTCCGTCTCAGGGTCTCAGCAAAGCCGCCGACGAGGAAACGTAATCGCGTGACGCACAGCCCGGACTTGCGTCTCTGAAACGGCTGCTACGACAACGACCTTCCTGTGGGCAATCGGCAGCCTCTGTTCGGGACCAGAACCCGCGGGCGGGCGAGCAGCCCGCGCAGAGTGCTGAGTCACGGTGAGGCGGCACAGCGCGCCCGAGAGGCGGTCCGCCGGTCACGTGGCGAGCGCTACCACAACAACGGCGGGCGTGCGACGACGCCCTGGCGCTGAGCGGCCGGCGCCAGCTCCGCATCCGGGTTTTCCCGCGGCCGGCGGGCGGGGCCTGGGCGCGCGCTCGCTAGCTCGCTCGCTGGCTCGCTGCCTGGGTTCGGAGGTTGGGGGCGCGGAGTTTGCGCGCAATGGGTGGGTCCCCCAAGGCACCCAGCTTTTCCTCGGAAGCGCAGACCCGGCTGCGCCTGAGATCGTGGCGGAGCGGGGAGCCTGGTTCTGCAAGCTGGGAGCATTTTCTCACTTAGCATCCCCAGGACTCAGTGCGGGCTAAAGTTCACCCCAGCTGAACCCCTACGGGCGGGAAGTCTGTACTGTGCAACCCTGGAGACACGCAGGTGCAAAGAAAGCACTGGCAAAAGGCATCCGCTTGCTAGACCTTGATTCGTGGTGGTGCCTCTTTTCTTTTTGAACTTAGCTAAAGGCACTTCAGGGAGCACGACTTAAAATTTGGCAGATCTGCCCAGTGGCGCCACAGTGTCTGTGTCCAAGTTAGTGCCCGGAGTTCTGAGACCATCGCATGGCAGTGAACGTTTAAAATTCAGACATCGGGCAAGAGAGTTCCCTACGCGATGGTGAACCTCAGCCCAATACAGGCTAACTCAGATTATGGAGCAAATCCCCAGTACGTTCAGTATCGCGTCGGAATTTGACTATGCTAGAACTTGGCAGTTACTGAACCCTGCAAATCTGTTTCCTCCTGACACTGAGTTGACACTCTCCCTGGAGACCGCTTCATGGTCTTGCTGTGAGAAAACAGCAGGTGTGTAGGGAAAGTACTTTCCAACATGTAAACAAGTCTACACCAGCTCTGTTTGAATGAAGGTGGAGTACGGGCCATATGTCAAAATTTTCAGCAGCCAACTTAAAACACTAAAAAGAAACTGATAGAGCAACGTAAATAGTGTGCTACTTATTTTAACCAAACATTTGTATCAACATGTAACAAATATAATTTTTAGCAAGATAGTTTTATTTTTGTACTAAGTCTTCGAATCTAGTCTCCTGGGTCACTAACTTTTCATTGGAAGATTGTAATTTGCATTTCTATTTCATAAAATGTACATTTGAAAATTCAGTGAGTTCATAGTCTCAACTTGTTCCAAATGTTTGTATAAGTGTCCCTGTTGCAAAACGATAGATGAAATTTTAGCAGGTTTGTCTTACTCTAGCTCAGGCTGGCCTCAAGTTTGCTGTAGTCTTATCGCAACCTCCACTGGTGTGGGGGTGTGGGGGTGTGGGTGTGTGGGGGTACAGGCTCGAGACACCATTGCCAGCTGAAATCGATTCGAAAAATATTTAGAAGAATTAAGTTTAATAAAACTAAAAATTAACTTATAAAGTCATGCCAGTGTCACTCCCAATGCTGGCTATTGTGCCGAATCATGCAGGTGTATGAAAATGTGAGGTCAAATTTTGAGAATAACCAAATGATCATTGGGCTAGTTTACATTCTGGTGAAACAGCCTGTCTCCCCCTCTCCCAGTATCTGCTGCTCTTTTCTACAGAGAAGCTAACACTTACTAAGCACTAGTCTACATTGAGCACTTTCCTAGAAGTACAAAATTCTTCTCTCTCTCTCTCTCTCTCTCTCTCTCTCTCTCTCTCTCTCTCTCTCTCCTCCAAAGAATGCCACCATCTAACGTGTATAGTGAATAAGCAGGGTGTATACAAATTCGGGCACATTACAGAGTAACCAGGACTCAAAGGAGTGTGTCAGCTGGAGAATCTCTCTGCAAGAAAAAAGGAAGGATGAAGGGAGGACCAGAACATTGTAGTTAAGCACCATCCATATACAGGAAGGTTGGTGGGGTGGTTCCAATAGGGTAGGGGATAGTATGTGGCAGAGGTTGAATGGGTGGGGGGAATTTGAATGAATTCTTTTTTAAATTTATTATTCCAGCTAAGTGCTAGAGATAAACGTTGCTGTCTCCTTAATTTTAGATATCATATGCCTGCCCACTTACATACATCCCACTGTGGAAATCATGGCATGCCTTCAATATCCATGGTCCCAAGCTCTTTGATGGGCACATTCAATATGAAGGCCATGAGAAAATATTCGTAGTATGCATTCATTGATTAGTGTTTATTAAATATTGACTCTAAGACAGGTGTAGACATTCATACCTATAATTCCAAAACTCAGGAGGTTGAGGCAAGTGAACTCCAGGCAGTTCAAGGCCAGGTCAGGCTACTTAGAGAGATCTTGTCTCCAAATAAGTTACATAGTGAAAATATAACCACAGTCTAGGAAAAGGGTGTAATAAATATTTTCTGTCCTCTGTACATGAATGGATCATCTACTTACTACATATATT